>DWGR01001429.1:0-16225 GCA_018247715.1 Heliconius burneyi | reverse complement strand
CGCCTCTCCCAACCAAACAAAAAATGCTATACACTTGAAACTTGGTACAGATGTTCGGGAAGAGTGTACCAACATAACAAAATAAAAAAATCGATAATCGAAAGTACGTTGCCCGCCAAATTTGAAAGGTCACCTTACTTTTTGAACACACCTCGTATACTGTATAGATAAAAAAATCTCAACACTCATGGATTATTTTCAATAAAAGAAAAGCTTAAAATATATGAGAAACTTCGTATTAATTCTATTTTTTTTCATCTTCCTACGAAGCTCTCTAAACTTGTTCTTGCACAAGTGCTAACGGCACATACTGTAGCAACTATACTAGTTCAGTGTGATGAGATTGGGACTTATAACTTTGGCAATAATCCAACAGAGCCGGGTTCTAATCTTGCTACATTCAAAATTTCATATTGAATTTTATTACGCTTTTAATTAATATCTATACATATTACAAAATATTAAGGCAAAAGGGTGGCGTTGTGTTCCGCCACCAAACACGCAATGCCTCCAGAATTCCGCGGAAAGTGGGAAACGGAGTGTCTTAACACTAGGTTCTCTTTGCCTGCTGTGTGCGGGATACAGCGTGAAGCTTATTTAATTTTTGTAGGAAAATACTGACTACTGACTGACTGCTGACTTTTTTTTGTCTATTTGTCTAGGTAAGACTAAATTATGTTTACAATGTACTATTTACATTTTTTCAAATAATATTTAATATGGAGTTGCGTAGTTCTAGCCGGAAACACCGCGAGCTGGTAGCTAGTATTTAAATAAAAGCAAAAAACAAAACATTAAAAAAAAGTGTTAATAAAATCGTTTAACAACAAAATTATCAGAATTATTAATAATAAAGAACGAAAAAATCAGTCTTATTTAACATTTAAGACTACCCTACTTTAAATACGAATCAATCAAATGACGGTAGCACACAAGCTTAAAATAATTAAACCTTAAGCAAGTCTACTTAAAGCATTCTAAAAACCTTTATAAATCTCTCGAAATACGTAATCAGAGGACAAAATTCAAGCATTTCGTAAATTAAATATAATTTAACCGTTAATGGAAATAGGCCTCGCTATTCGCCTCATCAAAATAATCACTCAGATCGTCACCCGAGGCGCTATCTTATTACTTATTCAAAGAAGACGCGTCTATAGTGCGATTTCATTTTGGACGGAAGTTGCATTTTTAAATACCTTCTAATTTTGTAATTTTTACCATCACTTCTAGTATTTTTTTTTGCTGCAAGCTGTATCCCGCATTTTGAGGCATAGGCACAAGGAACCAACCTAAGACTCTCCGTTCCACACTTTCCGCCGTATTTTTCTGGGTATTATATGTGGCTAAACAAATCAACGCTGGGCTTTTGCCTTGTTACCAGAGCGATAAAATGAAAATATTAAGAATAATCTCCTCGAGAAGGGATCGAAGCCACAACCGTCATGTTATAGTCACACCCTTGTGCCACGACGGACATAAGTGTCAATTTTATTTGCTTTTCTCGACTATGATACCAGTAAATTTATGTTACAGCTAAATATTACTATGCCATATTTCAATATTACATATGTAGGAAGATTAACACAAAATATTTTTTGGTCAATAATTAAAAGAGAAAATAGGTTTTTAAAATATTTTATTATAAAATACAATTGTTATTACTTTTTTTAATGACCTCTTTTAAAAAAAACTACAGATCTTATATATTAAAAATATATATTGTGATACAGATATCTTAAAAGCAAGAATGCAATGCCTGCCATACTGCTCTTAAAAAAGAATATTGTATAATACAGAATGTAGTTAAGTGGCAGTAAATTACGACAACAAAAGCAATCTGATATTCAGCTGCCATAAAAAATGAAACGGCCCAAAGTGAAATATCAAATGTTAGAAGAATCACATTTGAGTCACATTATTGTGAATTTTTGTTATAAATAATTTTTTTGGTTGTTCATAATTTGGGAATTAGAAGTAAGTTTAATTTATTTTGATTTCTCCCTATGATGAGACAAAATGCGACGTTGAGTTTTACCACTCAACACGCAATCACTCCGAAATGGGTCACCGTCAATAGACAATAGAGTCTTATTTATAAATCTTTCTCAACTCCGAGATCGATCTTAAGAGCGATCTTGAGATGCAGTTTTCATTCATAGATTATTAAAACGGAATCTCAAATAGAAATTAGCATTGTTTACTTAAACCTGACAATATAATCAATAATATGTATTCTCTGAATCCAATTTTTTGAAATGAGTCAATAACTAGCTACAAACATATTATGTTTAATATACAAAACAACAAAAAAAAATAGTAATTCCGCTCATATTAGCTATATAAATGTTGTTACTTAGTTATATTATTCTAGTTGTCGTTATTGTTGTTTCTGAGTTATATTATATTTGTTGTGATGTTGTTGTAGTTGAAAAAACATTTAAAAATATATAGTGAATATAAAAAGTAACGACTGAAGATGCTAACGAGTTTAGCTGACATTTAAGTATGCCTCATTTCGCGTGTAGAGCTCTAACTCCAAGCGAGGCGGCGCTGCAGCTCTCAGCTTGGAGAGTACCATTTAATTATGGCAGCTACATTTGTAGAGAAATGAGGTCTTAAAAATATTGTTCATATATAGAATTATATTAATGTTTGTGTTTTGTGTTGCAATTGTTTTTTTAGAAACGATATTTTATTTTAAATTTATCGATAGATCTGCTGTATAAAATTTCCATTAAGTTGTTATAATATAGTAATTGAATTTTTCGAAATTTTTTTGGTATTTTTTTAGCTTGATGCTGCATTTCGTACGTAGGCAGAGAGAACTTGGCAACCTAGTCTACAGACATTCCGTTGCCCATTTAGACATTTTCGATCCCCACTTACTGCCAAACTAAGGCTATGTTGGTTTTTTTTGCATTTTGCCTCGTAACCAGAGCGAATAAACGAAATATAAAATATGTAATAACCCCGAATGGAAATAGAACCCACAATCGTCACGTCTACGGTCGCACGCTGCTCTTGCACCACTACGGCATCAATACAACACAACATCATAGACAACAATTATGGAATACTGTGATCTGAATTATAGACGCAGCCTTTGTATAGATGGACTACGAAAGTAAATAAAAGATAAAAATATTGCTATTCTTATTGTACCTATTCAACATATCTAATAATGATAATATATTCTTCATGTAATAAAACAACAATTTGGTCGCAACTGCGATAAGATATGCCTTCCAGCTTCTCAATGACACCGTTACTTAAAGCTTCGTTAATTAAGAAACCTTTTGATTCTGTCACACAAGGACTTTTTAATGAGACCGAAGAAGTCTTCAAAGCGATTCGACGATCGAAAAAGAAGTATTCGTTAATAAGGTCCTTAAGAACACTTTATATCATTAATGTTTATTTTATATAAGGTTCTTTATAAAGTGATGATTTGGTAACCTATTTGGGGACTTTAGTGGACAGTAAGTAACATTGGATAAAGTAGTTATTTTTCTATCTTCACGTTTTATCTCGCATGTAGCGGGGTAGGCAGGGGGTTAGCGGAACTCATCGACGCGCTTTGTCTCGACCCCAGAGTGAAGATGTAAAAATATTTTAGAATTAGAATTACTTAGAAAACACAGTATCAAAGATACTGGAGGAAAGTCACGTAAAAAGAACGAGGACCCCCCGAAGGGCATGTATGAAGAGGTTGATGACAGCGGACGAGGCGAAAGAGGTATGAAGAGACCGTATTGTTTGGCGCTCTGTTCTATCTGCCTACCTAGCAAGGTATAAAACATGAAGTTGTGTTGTGTTCTATTGTCATTTCCTATAGTGGGAATGGAACCCACAATCTGTCACAAAATCCGGTATTTTATAGAGTAATCGGACATTAAAGTAAATATATAAAAAAAATTTAAAATTTAATGATAATTTTCTTGATATAGATATGATATTTTCTTGATATAGATATATAGATATACATACATACGACTATATACATATTAGTAATCTATACTTATAATAAAATCGTATAAGGGTCGGTGTCTGTACTTGGAAAATATTTAAAGTCTGTATTGGTAACCTTTAGTAACGTAATAGAGCCCAAAACAATGATTTATAAAAAAAATGTCTGTGTGTCGGTGTGTTTGTAATCGCTAATCTCAGAATCGGCTTAACCGATTTCGATACGGTTTTACCTATTGGATTCTAGTAAACTTTCAAAAATATATAGGGTTTATTTTATTACATTTGAAAGTACTTAGTTCGACAACTTTGCTAATTGCCGTAACAGTTATACAACTATTTAACTGAATTGACTGAATCTTAAATTTCCATTTTTTTATTAATATTTCTATTTCAAGCGGGCGTAACCCCGCACTGGCCCACTAGTATAGCATAAAAATCTCTTGCATCGAGTTAAGTTATAATGGGTTTAGATATCATTATTTATAGGCTATAATTTATTTCTTTAAAATCTCAATATGTACGTACACTTGAGATATTTATCTCGACAGAGAGATGTACGAACGTGGGACGTCAAGTAATGATAATAATTTATCTTCTTGGACTATTTAAATGTGACAATGCAAAATGGCCGGTCATTACTCTTGTGTAAAATACTTAAAATATACACTATATATTTTATTCTATTTTAATCTCTATTCTGTTTTATGCTATTTTATTAAAACGTTAGGAAAACTAGCAATTAAATTGTTATATTGACGAAACAAATAATTTCAGGCCGTCGCGGCGCAGCGGCACAAGTGTTCGTGCGCTTCGTGCGCTGCAAAATCGACTGATTGTGGGTTCGATCCCCACTCGAAGAAGTGACATATTTATTTACGTTCATTTTTCCAATTTCTCCGCTCTGGTGTCAAGGCAAAGCGCGGCGTTGAGCTGTACCACTTAACACGCAATACCTTCAGAATACGCCAGAAAGCGGGAAACGGCGTGTCTTAGCACTAGGTTCCCTCTGCCTACCCTGTTGTGTGCGGGATACAGCATGAAGCTGATTTAATTTTTTTTTAACTAACCCTAACTAAGAGTAAATCTGCAAATAAAACATGTTGACTGTGGAGAAATATATTTAAATGAACATTTTAGTAATTTCTGGTGAATTAAAATACACGATGCATTAGATAAAAGTAAAAATCTAAACTTGCAAGCGACTCCATTGTTGTTGAAATCGGCCGCTTACATTTTAACTGTGTGTGGTCGGGGCTGAAGAAACAAGAAATTGCTGTTTTGTTTCACGATTGTTACTTGTAGAAACTTTAGGTCTTATGAGAACTGAAAGAAAAATGAACTTTTAGCCAGAGGCGTTTTAATATATGCATTTTTTGCAATATTTGAGGGATCGAACCCACAACCAGTCGATTTCACAGTCACACCTTGTGCCCCTGCGCCTCAACCGGCCTCAGAGTTAGTTATTTAATAAAATCAATATTTCTTACTATATATTATTATAAAAAAAATACACAGCAATATATATAAATACAAATACTTTTAATATTTATGTATTAAGAACATTGCACTTTATTATATCTCAGAAAAATGTTTTTTCCAAAGTTTTCTAAGACGCTGAAATCTTAGATTGAAGGTCCGATGTAATCCGGAAATCTTTTAAGGCCGCCAAAGTAGATAATCTTTAGGACTGACTTAGATGTAACTTGAGTAATTTTAGCATATTCATTGACTAAATTCATATTTTATGAATATATATATATATATATATATATATATATATATATATATATATATAATATATATATATATTATATATATATATATATATATATATATATATATATATATATATCTTGAAAGAAGAATACTGATTTAAAATGTTATTTATTATTATAATTTTGTTTTAAGTATCACTTAAATTACAATGGTCATATCTGTTTATACATTTAAACGAAATTTGAAAAAAATAGTTGAAGGCAGTCGTGGAGCAATTGCACAAGCGTACGAATGTATGTAAATGCGACGTGTTGTAGATTCCTATTCAAGGAAATTAAATATTTAATATATTCATTTCTTCTCTATGGTATCGAGGCAAAGCACCGCGTTGAGTTCCGCCACTCAACACGCAATGCCTAAAAATGGTCAAAGTTTAATACCTTCACAACATAATTATATACTAAAATATCCAAACTAACAAAAAAAGAATTTCACAATAAATCAGTTCAAATTAAGTGAAATATAAATTAGCACTTATAGCTGTAACAGACAAGGCCGTCCTTGTACCATTCGACTTTTAGCCTCTATTGATGGCACCTGACCCCTGCCCTACTCGCCTTGATACAGTAGGTACGATAAAATTGATTTGCCGAAACTTGTAAAACTCATTGTGATTTATGTAAAGCTTTACTCAGTTAAGAATTAATTTCTGGAGGCCAGTTGTGGTGCAGGGATACAAGCGTTCACAAGGTTGTATGTTCGATTCGAACTTGAGGAGTTTTGAATAGTTTCAAATTTCTAATAGTTTCATTATTCGTTTTAGTAATGAAGCAAAGTGCGGCGTTGAGTTCTGTCACTCAACACACAATGCCTCCATAACTCGGCGGAATGTGAAGAACGCCGTGTCTTAACGTTACTTGCATAGTGTGTTTCTCAGTAAATCTTAATACGTTTTCTCTGCTTACTATTTTTTTAAGAAAAAAGACATGGCAAGCGAGCGTGCGGGTCACCTGATAGTAAGTGATCACCGCCGCCCATAACTCCGCGTAACGCCAGAGGAGCTACTGATGCGTTGCCAGCTTTTGAGATGGTTGGGCGCCGGAGCCCGGCATTACCTAATGCGAAACGCAGTAGCATAAATCCACTACTTCACGCCGGTTTTAAATGCCGGGGACGATAATGGTCTTCCGAGTCTGATCCGAGTCTTCCCTATGCGTGTTGCCATTGCTGGCGACGTGACTCTTCCTTTCGTAAAAAGGCACATCCTCCCTGCTCTATAGACTCCCTGCTATATGCAGGATACAGCGTGAATAGAAAGAGTTCCTGTATGTCTTACAGGAACTCTTTCTATCTACTCTTTTGCACTATCCGCCGAATTATGTGGGTATTTCGCTCTTCAAGGCGAAGCGAGATTGCGAGGATGAACAGTTTAATAAATAATGATAATTTATTTGACCGAATGGGAATCGAACCCATGCTATGCTTTGCATTTATAAATAAGCACAAATAAACAATTTACATATAATTACAGATTTTTTTTTCAGAGATTTTCTAAATCTGATTCAATAAGGATATCGATCAAACTGAAATAAACTGTGAAGCGTTATCGGTAAGGGGGGAACATTTAGATTACACGAAGACTTAACGTTTTGCTTCAGTTTCCTATACGGAATAAGAATTTTAATTGGTATTTCTTTTATAAAGTGGTTTTTTTTGTACGTTTACGCATCTGACGTACTCGGTAGAGTAATCAGAAAGTTGAGACATTCTAGTATTGAGACACTCTTTTTTCCCACTTTCGACTCATTCGAATTTATACTCAAAAAGGCAGAAAGAAATTCTCTCTGTCGTTTCAGCACTAGATCTTTGCATGCTCTGCTATAGACATGAATAAAAAATAGACAGTTACACGTTATTGTCATATAAATATACACTAAGAACAATATTCGATTAAACATTTGTTAATTTACTTTAACATATTATGATCCAGCTAAATGGCGCGCCTTTGTTCAGCAGGGGAAGAAAGGCTGATGATGAGGTCGGTGATGACCCAATTATGTTTTTTTCAAACACTATATAAAAAGCACAATTCTTAACTTTATTTTAACAAACGTGTCAATTCAGCACCGAAAAAGTCTACAATCCGTGTTTTGAAAGCGGTCGAATTAGCATAGAAAAAGCCATGCATCGCAATGACAGCCAGGCACTTCAATTTTATTGGCGTTAGTAACTGCCACCTCTTCAAAATGATTGAGGCTGAGTAAACATTTGTATATAGTAGATTCGACTACTTTTTGCTACGATATTGCCTTATTACATATAAAAACTGCTACAGTCGAACTACGCCGTAGAACAGAACAATAATATAGGTAACAATTTACAGTTTCACGCTGTATCCCGCAAGCAGCAGAGTAGTCAGAAGGAACCTCTAGAAAGTACTCCGTTCCCCACTTTCAGCCGATTTTTTGAGACATTGCTTGTTGAGTGGTGGAACTAAACGCCGGGCTTTGCCTCGATTTTCTCGAGTGCAAAGAAGCTAAAGAAAATTAAATGTATAGGATATTATCTTTACTTTACTATATTTTATATCTTTCGCGATTTCAGTCAACAGGTAAGCAAGCTTATAACAGGTAACAGTTTAGTTCATTTCAGTATTTTAATACCTAAGTAGTAACAGTTCATATAATTTATGTCTCTAGATAACATAAGTATAATTTTCTATGTAAAGGTCTCTATAAGCAATATAAAGTAAGCTACGAGTGTGTAAGGAATATCTTTCTTTTCCAGTGTTAATAAGAAATTGTAAGATTTTATGAAAACTTTAAAGCAAACAATCCAAAGTAAATGACGAAGTGACTTATAAGTAGGTATAGACATCATGTGTGTCTAAATTAGACAATTGGTATTTAAATATATGTCTAAAAATAACCGCGAACTCTATTTTAATTATTCTGCAATAAGCCCATAGCTGAAAGCGATATTGGCTGAAGAATAATTACTTTTGTGTATAATACAGGTAGGTATAAATTGCATCACATTATGTTAGAAATAAGAGATCGAATAAACATTATATATTTATATAAAGAGTTTGAATTATATATAATTTTAGTTTATAATTTGTGATTTTTTTTGTTATCTTCACGCTGTATCCCGCACACAGCAGACAGGCAGAGGGAACCTTGTTTTCGCATTTTCCGCCAAATTGAGAAGGTTGGGTGGCGGAACTCAACCCCACACTCAGCCTCGACACCAGACCGTAAAAATAATAAAAATTTAGGTGTGCAACTCGAACTGCGTTAACAGTCACACGCTTGTGCCACTGCGCCACGCCGGTCTAATTATAATTATATTTATAACTTTTATACATAAACAAAAACTAAACCAAAAAAAATCATATACTTTACCACATATTTCAATTCTGAAACCGATATCGATAAAAAATTCAAGAATTCTAGTAAGCCATATAAAATTTCTTTTACGTAATAAAACAATTATTGACTACAGCATACTAAAATAAATGTATAAATTATAAGTTCTGTCTCACAAAAGTTGAATAATGCTCACGGGGAGTCCCCCCGGGCCACTCGAAACGTCATTTCTGTTGATTCTACCACCATTTACGGTTGGGGTGAAACGAAACGGGCTACTAAAAGCGCCAAAACTCCCCATCACAAACACAAAAGGTAAACAATGTGGAGTATCACGCGAGCACACTTGGTGCCCGACATGCCTCTATAGATAGCTACATTATTAACGGCATACCATGGGATTGTTACGGCTGTTCTGAAACATGTAAACGTGTGAAAGTAGATTTTTTTTAAAGTCGATTATAAATTAATTAAAATAAAATAAAAAATAAATAAAATTAAATTAGCTTCACGCACACGGTAGGGTAGGCACAGGGAACCAAGTGTTAAGACACTCCCTTCCCCACTTTCTGCCAAATTCTGGAGGCATTGCGTGTTGAGTGGCAGAACTCAACGCCGCGCTTTGCCTCGACACCAGAGCGAGGAAATGGAAATATATACATAAATATTTCACTTCTTCGACAACCTCAAAACCTTCAAACCCACAGCCGTCGCGTTACAGTCACACACTTGTGCCGCTGCGCCACGGCGGCCTCAATTAATTAAAATGCTGATTGAATTTAATGCTGAAGGGGCCAATCGTTGCGGCTAAGCATGTGACTGTAAGCGCGACGGTAGTGGGTTTAATTATCACTCGGAGAAATTAATTATTGTCTATTAATATTCCCAGCAGGGTAGGCAGAGGCAAAATAGTGTTAACACACTCCGTTCCCTACTTTCCGCCCAATTCTGGAGGCATTGCGTGTGGAGTGGCGGAATTCAACGCCACCGCTTTTTACTCGATACCAGCGCAAAGAAATGGAAATATTTCCTTTCTTCGAGTGGGGATCGAACCCACAACCATCGCGTTACAGTCACACCTTGTGCCGCTACGCCACGACATAATTGTTTGTAAATATATTATATAACATTAATTGTTCCTTGGGTTCTCGAGATATGATTGTGTTTCTTGTTTTATATATATTAACATCCTCATTTAGACATGATTCTGAATACACATGTGTGTTTGTACGTACAGTATACATGAAACGTATAGGGTTTTAACGCGATGCTTGCTTACTTTGTCACAATTTGCGAATACTTGAAACTGGGTCAGGCACGAGGATTTGGATTTACATTTGGGTTAGGAATACCACTTGAATAACTATATATCTGATTGTGATCGTAACATTTTTATGGTAATATAATTCTGTGTAAATTATGTACTTTTGATGTTTTATTAATAGCTTAGGGGCCAGTAATGGGGAAATAAAAGCCTGTTACTTTGAGAAGCGCTGGGTGAAATTTTTGGGCGGTAATAAATAAGCATAATTTTAATTTTCATTTATTGCTTAAATACATGATTCTATGTAAAAATTTTACCTCAATTTCAATGGTACCTTATAGAATTTTATACAATTGTTTTTGACGTTTCTCTAGAAACAAATTTTGTACCAATTTTCAGACATGCAACAATTATGCCAAAAATTTCAATAATTTGTTTAAAAGAAAATAAGTTACACCGAAAATTTCACCCATATTCAATCCGTTTTTAAAATGATTCAAGCGATTTAAATAAGCTTTTTTTTTCAATTCTGTCGGTTAAAATTAAATGGATTATTAAAAAATCTAAATAAAATAAATTACATCAGCGTTACGCCGTATCCCACACGCAAAAGGACAGGCAGACGGAACCTAGTGTGAAGACACTACGTTCCCCACTTTCTGCCGAATTCTGCCACTGCGTATTGAGTGGCAGAACTCAACGCCGCGCTTTGCCTCGACACCAGAGCGAAGAAATGGAAATATAAACGTAAACAAATATTTCTCCTCCTCGAAACGAACCCACAATTAAAGCGTTACAGTCACACGCTTGTGCCGCTGCGCCATAACGGCCAAATGGGTTATTAAAATACTTGATTTTTAAATTATTAATTATTAGAATCAAAAAAGATAAGTAGATATGGTTTAGTAATAGCTCTAAGTCATGATTTTTATATGAATAGTTTTCCCACTTGGGAGTAGCTCGGGCAGGCTTTTAGTATATAATGAATATTGTATTTCCATTTTCTGAACTTGAATATCTAGAAATAATGCTCAGTTTTGTTTAAGCAAAATTTCTAATATGATGTTTAGAATATCCTTATTGCTATTTGATCTCATTTTTAGTGAACAGTTTGCTTTTTACTGTAAACAGTATGTTCGGTAACTAAAAAGGAAATAGTAATGTCATCCATTGTATAACTGGAACTCAACGCTGAAAATTGTCTTACAAGAGCTAAGAAATAAAAGTAACTCATTAGCTCAAGTATGAATTCAGTTGGTATTCCACTGTACCACAGAGGTTACCAAAATTAAAATTAAATCAGCCTCACGTCGTATCCCGCACACAAGCAGGGTAGGCAGAGGGAACCTAGTGTTAAGACCCTCCGTTCCCCACTTTCTGCTGTATTCTGGAGGCGTTGCGTGTTAAAAAAATAATTAATATTATGATAATTTAATATTAGTTTTAATAGCTATATACACGCTTAAGTTTCCAATTCTCGTCACCCTGATAAGTTAAAAAAATATGTCAAGAAGAATCTAACGAACGCAAGCTTTATGATTTTAGTAAAAGAAATCCCAGAGTTGTCTGCTTCTTTCAGGCTCCATTACCAGACCAGATCCATACGGCTGTTAACTTAGTTGTGGGTAAGTGACTGAGATTAATTAGGGGGGCCAGACGTGGCGCAGGGGCAGGAGCGTGTGACTGGAAACGCGACCGGTTGTTTGTTCGATTCTCAACCGAGGAAATTAAATATTTTCATTTCTTCCCATTAGTGTCAAGGAAAAGCGCGGCGTTGAGTTTCACTATTCAACAAGCAGTGCCTCAAGAATTCGGCGGAAAGTCGAGAGCGGAGTATTTTAACACTGGACTCCCTCTGCCTACTCTACTACAGGATACCGCGTGAAGCTGATTTGAAATTAAGATTCTTAAAAAAATGTATTACGTAATTTGTTTGTTACAACCGTAACGTCAGATCCGGTAATAGTGGTAAAAAGTCCGGTAATGGTGGTAAAATCCTAAGCTTCACGTCGTGTGTCCTAATAAACTCTGAATAAATATGATAAGTAAACTGCTATTTCTATTGTTCCTGCACACTGATTTATATTTAAAAAAATGTAAGCGAAAGAACGCCGCCCTATATTTTAGTTTTAGCAACAATTTCGATTCCGCGTCACGTTTTTACTACATCTTATTTTCACCTCATTTTTGTCACGTTGTTACAAGATGGATCCTCTGAAATGCATAAAAATAAGACTAAAATAAAACTTGGGCGTGAGTGGAATAATTAAATATTTCGTCTGAAGTGCAGCGCTGTGGAAAAGCGAAGACATATTTGTGTTGTAATTTTTTTATACCATTTTACCTAAGCGAAGTAAAGCGTTTTGGCACAAGCTGCTGGAAGAGTTTAATTTTGGGGTGGTTTCTAAAATTTTTGTCGTTCAATTTTGTTCATGCTAAAAGTTTCACAGATGGTAAGCATTTTTATTCAATATGAGTTATATATTTTTGTTAAACACTTTTTTGGTCTTGACATGCCCTTCGTCTAATTAAATAAAATAATTAAATCTTATCCCGCATATAGAAGAGTAGGTAAAGGGAATCTGTTGTAGCACTCCGTTCCCCACTTTCCACCGAATTTGGCATTGTTTCGTGTGGCGGAATTTCACACCGCCCTTAGCTGTGGTACTAGAACGAAGAAATAAAAATATTAATAAATAATAATCCATTTCCCTAAGCGGGAATCGAACTTGATTTCACTATTGTACCTTAAGATAATATCAAGAACCATACATATAAAATAATTATCAAAAATCCCACAACAACATTGACATTTCATACCATATACTACAGTTGCCTTAAACAAGCATAATTTGCCAAAATGGATTTATTATGCGATTATACAGATCCACAGCTCAATTGGCGTTAACAGCTGTTTAGTGCTGTTCTAAACAATGATATTATGTTATAAATTAATTTTGCTTCGTATATTTTGGCTTTTCGCTGTACGTCACTATAACAATGTGGCTGTGCGTAATGGCTGAATGAGCTTGTTCGTTTTAGTTGTTAACTATTAACTAATATAATATTTTTGGAAAATGTAATAATATAACTGCTAATATAAATATAAAACTGGTTAAGTGCGAGTCAGACTCGCTCAACGAGGGTTCCTTACCTACTTTTAGGATTGTCAACCAGATATACACTGTTGACAAAGTTAAGTTTTCGAGCATTTGCACTTATATTACGTGAAATGAGCTACAAATTAAATAATTAGAAAATTTGTAATATTTTTTTCTATGAAATATCTATCTATAAAATTCCACTTTTCGAGTTGTTCCGTTTATTTGTTTTGTACGTTTTCATTCGTACCAAATTCTAATAATTGTGCACAGGCAGTGAGTATCCTATAGCTTTAAATTATGCATACTTAAGTTTCATTAACGCTTTCTAAGATTCGTTAATGGTTGATTTTTTCTGTGTTTCAAACATATATATTCAACTATTCAAGTCTATGGTAAACTTGAATATTTTATATCAATTTCAGCATGATACGATTATCTACACAATCTCGAAATGGTCTTGACATACGGACAACAAAGTATTTCTATAAAAGTTCCGTTTTTACCTTTGAAGGTAACCGAACCGGCCAACGGCCGACGTACGACCCAAATATATTTTCGTGAAAATATTGTGAAATAATTTATTAAAATTATAAGTCGAACAAATCCGTTTAAAATCTGAGCTCCCGCGACCTGTAGCTTAATAATGAAAGACACTAATGAGGTGGTTGACGCTCAAATTGTGAAAATACCAAATTAATTCCTACAGTGACAATTAAAATTTAAAATAGATGAAAATAATAAAAAAATACCCTGGCTGACATTTCAACATGTCACCGGACGCTCACATCAATGATTAAGAAAAACAATCAATTCAGTCAAAGAGTTACTCAAAATAATATATAAAATATAGCAGAATACGTTGAGTTCTGTCACTCAACATCCAATGCCTTGAAAAAAATGGCTCCTTCGGTGAAAAGTGAGGAGCGGAGTATCTCAACACTCCATCTTTCCTGTACCTACCATGATACATGCTGGATACAACATAGAAGAATATTAAAAGTATATTATTAAATTGTAAATATAATATAAATTCTATACGTATGTACAATTAAATGACATTAGAGATATATACGCAAGAATTTTGTAAATTATTCAAATCCAAATTAATAATTCACCTCTCACTGTGCACAAAGAGGCTCGTCTAATGTAAATTCTGTTTCGAGGAAGTGTACGAGCTCATAATCCTGTGTGAGATTTGTCAGAAAACATTCGTAAGCCCTCGTGCGTTAATGGATTACAGCTGCCTTGCCACTCCCCATACAATATACCTACAAGTATTCAAAGCTATATCTATCTGTGTATAATTGTCCTTGAAAATTGCATTTAACTCAATATATAAAGAAAATTGATTGGGCCGTCGTGGCGCAGCAAAACAAGGGTGTGACGGTAACTCGACGGTTGTGGGTTCAATTCCCTTAAACCATTAGAAAAAACCTCAATCACTAACATTGGCACGTGTTCAAATTAGTTTTGATTGTATAATTACAAAAAACTGGCTAAGCGTGAATCGGACTCGTCTAGGCTTAAACAGAAATACTATGAAATACCAACAAATTTTCATTTTTTGGATTTTTTCAGTATTTTGAGGGAATCTTAAAAATTGTAAATAAAACTACGCTACATTGAAAAAAATAATACTTGGATTCTATATTTACACTTTGGTACCTTAAGAACCACTAACATCCTTACCGTATTGGGACTGGTTCATCAAATCTCTAGGGATGCAAGCAACAGTGCTGTAGTTGGCTATTGGTTCCGTATAAACATGAACTTTGCCGAGTAACTGAATAATTCGATTGCTATCGAATTATGTTATTGTCTGTATTTACTGGATGTCCAGCAATATATGTAAGATAGATAAATTACTAAGAAATTTCTTTAAACTTATATAAGTATTATAATATTTTACATATTATATTACAAATTCAAAATATTATTTACTCAAATAGAGTTTCATAATCACTTTTGAATCGTCGAATGAACATACAAACAAAAAGCTACCACCGGTTCAGAAGACTGTTCTGCTGAGAAGAGCCGGCAAGAAACTCAACAGTTGCTCTTTTCAAAATACTTAATGTAGTTTTATAATATTAATATCCGCTTATCAAATTAACACGTTGAATTTTTCTTTCTAAATTAAATAAACTATTGTTCTTTTTTAGCGTACGGGTCACGTAAGAGATCACCGCCGCCCACGACCCCGCGTAACACCAGAGAAACTACTGGTGCATTGCCAGCTTTTGAGATGGTTGAGCGCTGGAACCCGGCATTATCAAAAAGGCAGTGACATAAAGCCACTTCTTCACGCCGGTTTTAAATGCCGTGTGGTAATGATCCGGTCGAGTCTGCCCATGCGTGTTGCCATTGACAACATGACTCTCCCACTCGTACTTTAGGCGCCTCTTACGACACCACCAGTACCAAAGTGATTCTATTCTAAGCCGGGAACACACAGCGGCGGAAAAAGTAGTAGAAATACAATAATTGCAATTTTAATTGTGTTATTCTGATGTGATAACTGTATATGTAAAGTTTCATCTAAATCCGTGAACTAGTTGATGCTTAATAGTGGAACAAATATTCATCCTCACAAACTTTTAATTTATAATATTAGTAGACCAATAAAAAGCATTTTCAGATTTCAATCTTTTAGATATTTATTTTCGTTTATTTAATTTAAAAATAATATTAATAACACATTTAATTTTCTATGTTATACAGGGTCAGTACAAAGATATACTTGACCGATATTTTTCTTTTTTACCTAAATATAAACAAAAGATTTCACAACCGCTATACGT
>DWGR01001428.1:0-16225 GCA_018247715.1 Heliconius burneyi | reverse complement strand
TCGATCTGGTAACAAGGGTAAGCGCGACCTCATAAGAAATACCTCATTCGGCAAAAAGTGGGAAACGGAGAGTTTTAACACTACATTCCCTGTTGTAAAATAGTTTGTTATACCTACAGCATATTGTGTTGTTGATGTTCAATAAAAAAAAATATGAGAGAATATTTTTTTACTATCGTGTTATTATTATTTAACAATAAATAATACAACAATTACAACAAAATTCTATTAAATACACATCTTAATTATTATATTAACATTTTAATCTTAACTAAGGCTTGTAACAATTAGTTTGTGTACGTACAGTATAAAAATATTTTATAAACTTATTGTACAATAATAAAAAATATGTTCATTTAACGATTGTAAATAGTGGCGAATATAGAAATTATGATGAGGAAGCTAGATGCTAGTCCATGAGCGCTGTTTCCATCATCATCACCTCCATCACCATAATTGTCATCAAGCCAGGAATTGACCAAATTATAATTGCTCTCAGTCCAAGCGATAGACGCACGAATATTTTCTCTAATTCCAGCAATAGCAGCTATTTCACCGGCTGAGAAAATACTGCCGTGGCTATTCTCCAAGTTTTGAATCTGTAAATTATACAAAAAAATAAAATTATATATTATCTGTGACATAACTATTTAATTGTGTGTGAAGGTGCTCAATAGTTTTTCAAATGTTTTTTTTTATTTACATGAACAAAGACTACAGTCTAATAAAACAATCAGCCGTAATAAGAAATTATAATTCTAAATTATTTTATTAATATACGATCAAATTTAATATGCCAGAGACTTAGTATGTTAAAATTTGGTAATAAATATTTTTTTAATTACCTTTTGAATGTGTGCCTGTGTGGTTAATCTTCTACCCAAGGCGTTAAGAATGTTAGTAGTTCCAGTAAGCTGTTGAACTCTGTTGGAAGATATAATATATTTATTAAGTTATTTAAATAGATATATGATTAATTGGTAGTATCGACAAAAACTTTAGAATATTCGAAACGTCATCCAATTTTTTTAAATTTTTTATACAATAAATTCTGCTGCTATAAATAGATTGTATTATATTTTTTTATGTATATATAATTAAATTACCAATAGTAATTCCATCTCTTTTTATAATCTGGTATAGATCGAATTAGAAAATAATGTTAGTAATAAGATCTGTGTTTTTTTTTGCAATTATTACAATTAATAAAATAAACTAATTAACCGGATTCATTGTATATGTTTAGTATTATACATTTTTGGAAATCCTACCCCTGGTAGACCTGGTGGACCTTGTAGTTTACCTGTGACCACGGGCAATGTTATTGGAGCCATTGGGTCAGGTTTAAATCCGGTTAAATAGTTCATTTAAAATTGTTCTTGTATATGAGCATATATTATGCTCAGAATACAAAAAAAATATTTTAATTTACTGTAAATGAGTTGTGCAATATTTATGGGATCGCTTCATTATTTTAATTTTATCGCTCTAGTAGAGCTCTAGAAGAGCGACGATATCTAGACTTCGGACAGAAATTGGAAAACGGTTTTTGTTGACATAAGATACTCTTTGGTTATCTTGCTCCAAGCAGGATGAAGAGATAGGAAAAAACTGAAAAAAAAACAAATACTAACCTTGGTTGGATGAGTGCAAAGTTTTGAATGATAAAGTCCAAAGCTGCTTCCATGCCAGCTGGGCTAGAGTTAATTATAGACACAAGTACGGTGTGTCTGTCTTGATCTCTTACATTTGAGTTATCGTTGATCACTTGGTCCATATAGCTAAAAAAATATATTAATAATAAAGTTTTTTTTAATTATGTTATTTTTTTATGTAATGATTTCAATGTTCCTCTAAGACATAAGTGGATAACTCATGAGGAGTAATGAAATCTTCAAAGATGTGTGTTAAAAAACAAAATGTTTGAAAATTGTTTTCAACAAAATATTTCGATGACAAAAACTTACAAATCACGAAGTGTGGCGTTAGAAGTGCAACCGAGTGCATTAAGCAGAATCGCCTGTTCACTCGAGTCCTGGCTGGCTAAGTATCTGTTCCATAGGAAGTTAAAGTTTTCGCTGCTACCTCCACGAAGGCCGGAACAGAACACCGTGGTCTGAATGTCAGGGTGTAGATTTTGACCTAAAATTTTAATATTATAAATTAGATATTTTAAAATTAATAACAAAATATTTTTTTTATTGTACTTTGTACATACATTGTAAAAAATATTTTGTAGGCGACGACTCAATTGATTTTACGTTTTAGCTTTTAGGTTCTAATTTTATACAATGTAAAATAACTGTTTCATCAAATATGACATCACTTTTTGTTTCAACATGTTCAGAAAACAAGCTTATTATAAGTTACACGCTATTATGCTATTTCCCGCTTATAGCAGATCCCAGCCTGTAGGTTGATGGAAATGTGTTTTAAGACACTGTCTTCACTATTTACTATCCAATGAGATATTAGAGTAGACATTTTTAGAATATTGAGTGCTTTCAAGCGATTAAGGAAATACAATAATTTCTTAAAATAATATATTTATTATACTCACTAGGGTTATTCCTCAAATTTTGCAACAACTCTTGTGATGTGCTCACACAATGCTGGTTTCCAAAACGGCAGTTCAAATTCAAAATAGCATTTCTGTAGAAAGCAGTTACGTGTTCCTCATTGTTAGCTGGTTGGAAACCAAGTCTGTTATAAGAAGGCGCGCTAAGACCTAGTACGTAGTTCTGAAAAGAATAAATGAAAATTTATCTTTTGCTATATTTATGTACACAGACAGCTTAGAAAAAGTTAATTCAAAATAGAATTGGTTGTATGTGTAAACAATTAAAATAAAATAATGTAACAAATTTGTAAGGAAATTATTCTTTTATATGTTTAGAATACTAGTAATGTGAAGGATGGTTATTACATTTTCACGCAAAAACTACTGAACTAAATTAGACGTCATTTTACAATAATACAATTTATACATCAAAATAATGTTGTTTTTAGGAATTTATATACATTTTGCATAATTTAGTTAAATTGACTAATGTAACTTTAAGCAAGTGCAGCTGATTGTAATTTTTGTATAAAATATATTTTTTACAATTTTTTTCCATTTTTTTGTAAATCTTTTTAATATGAAATATAGATATCGAAAACGGCCTCGTATTAAATTGGAAAATAATTTACGTAGTGCCCCTTTACAATCCCGAAAATCGCTTTATGCCAAATTTCAACTGTCTAATTCCAGTAGTTTCAGTTATGCGTTTTAAGTCAATTACTCAGTTACGTAAGTATTTTATATTTAATATTGATTGCGCCATACCTGGAACAGTTGATATGCCCGGGAACCACTGAGAACAACATCCAAGTACTCGAAGGCTGCGCTTGCAGATCCCCAAGGAATGTAATCAGTCTCGTTTATCAAATACCTGGATACTTCGAACGCGAAAGCGTATTCCTGGAAACATACAAAATAACTATTTCATTCAGTCATTTATATATGGACATAGGTTATAGAGTTGGTTTGGTCTTGGCACAGTGGGAGGACGTGTGGCTGAAAGCTTGATAGCTACGCATTTGATTCCAACTCAAGGTAATGATTTCTTTTTATTTCCTAGGTATTGTAACACATAACTTGGCGTTGAGTACCATTCAAAAGGCAATATCTCAATTTTTTGCAGCAAATGTAAAGTAGGTCTCTTTGCCGACACTGTTTTAGTCGTAATGCAGCGTGAACTTTAATCAAGTAGAATCAAATAAAAAATGTACAGAATTAACCTTGTAAATGATATATTTAACATTATAATGACAATTATAATCTGCGGTAGTATACTTAGTGAAAATAAAAAAATATACAACTATCTATATCTAACAGAATGGTATATTATTTATCTGTAAATATATATATCTGACTAAACAATACTAATAGTTTATGTTTCATTAAGCATATCATATTGTTGAATTAGGTCATTATGTACATGAACATTCTTATCTCTCTATAGAGATATTGTATAAAACAAACGTATAACAAACACATTGTTACCATAATTTAGTTACAATAATTCAACACATTTTAAGTTTTAATCAAAGCTTTCCAAGTGTTTTTTACGATATTGCGTCTTGAATGCGGAAATATGAAAGTAATTTAAATATGATTATTCATTAAAATTGGGAATATATCTACCACCATAGCGTTTTCACAAGAACTACCTCACTGCTCCACGATGGTATTCTAGAAACAAAATAGTGTACTACTCACAAGACGTCCATTTCTCGCAAGATTGAAGGCATCGTCTACAATCTGCGCACGATTTAATAAATGAATTGTCTCATGGGACCTTTGCAGCACATTAGCTAGAGCACGCCAGTTAGCTAAATCATAGTTTACTCTGTAGTAACCTGAAATAAAAGAAAATACTTGATAAAATTCGTATTACTCGTCTTACTTAATAAGTAAAGGTTCACCTGTCAGAAAAGAAGACAGAAATTTAAGAAAAGTAAATAAAAGATGATAGAAAAATAAAAAAGTAGATTTCTATGAAATATCCATTAGGACTACTTTAAGTTATAAAATACTAACCAGTTTGTTGTTTATTCACGATGTACCACTCAGTTTGGTTGAACCCGGGAATGTCCACAGCAAGAGCAGGAGAATTTGGTGATACCCAAGCTTGTGGCCTCGTGTCCAAGAAGTCCGGGCTATTGGACAGGACCCAGTTGATAGGAACATGCCAATTGTCAGTTGATGACAGCGACCGGTCGGTGAGGTAGCGTTCCTAGTGAAAACAATATATTAATTACGTCATCCAATGTAATTTAGTTAATCTTATATGAGAGGAAAATGGGCTACGCAGGGACAATTCGTTTTAAAAATAATATCTTTTAATTAGATAAATTTACACCATATCCCACATTGCAGAGTCGACAGAGTGACCTAGTGTCAAAATTCTCCATTTTAAGTCCGAATTTGATTCATTACGTATTGAGAAGCAGAACTCAACTACTTCTTTTATTATACCAGAAATTAAAATAATTGCTTCGGACAAACAAACCATGTCTAAATATAAGTATTCTTATAGTAGATATAAGTATTCTTATAAATTAAACACCTAAGCCCACAATTTTTTTGTTTTTAAAATATTCCTACCTGGTGAACTGAAATAGAATTGGCACTCGGGCTAGACCTTCGTACAGTAAGGACTGGGAAACCACCCTGTTCAGTCCATCTTCGCATTACAATACTAATGCCGAAGGGGATGCTGTGGTTAGATGCATCTAAAGCCTGTTGCAAAGAAGCAAACAGGTCTGATGGTAACGCAGCTTGTCTTGACCTGTAAGAGAATTCGATTGTAAATACTCCATTTATCCAGGAAAGCTATAGGCACACAACGCCAATGTCATTGATTCCATTTGTAACTGACTGTACTAGTATACGAGTATATGGACAGAATTATCATACGAAATCTATTCACAGCCTGTCATTAAAGCTAATATCCATATAAATATATAATTCATCATAAGTAGCTAATTTTTTAGAAATACTTGGAGAAGGACATGATGTCTACTTTGCTATCTTTATAACGGTCAAGGTGAGAAAAATGCAAGTTGCTTTCAGATGTTACAACTTACTTGTTTCTTATATAGATGGCGAGACCATTCTGGAATACTTCAGGCGTAAGGAAGTGTTGCATCATACGAATGACGGAGCCGGCTGAAAATAAATGTTTAGTTTAGTTTTTTATTATCAGATGAAGATGATTTAAATTATAATTCTATACCTAAATTTAAAAAAATACTGTTTTAGAAAGATAAACAAACAATAAACGCAGACTAATTTATATAGTTACTTTTTATAAAGTGTATAATAAAAGTAACATTATCACTCTTTTTTAACTTTATTATTCTAATAAATACTGGATCGCCATTTTCTTAAAGTCAAATGAAAATCAGTACTCTCGTTAATTATACAGACAAATAACAACGAACTAAAACCTCAAAGAGCCATTCTCTAAATGAATCAACAAGTTAGCTTTTAGAACTTTCATTCTGTAAGTCCTTTTAACTAAACTTTGGTTGACAGTAACGTAGCAAGATTGGTACATCCTAAATTAAATTTCTCTTCTCTCTATTTGTATTACTTTAAAATGCTGGCAAATCATTTACTGCTTTTACATTTTATTTACATTATTTTAAATTATTGTGAGGCTGTCTTGTAACGCGATAATTGTGGGTTCGATCCCCACTCGAGGAAGTGAAATATTTATTTACGTTTATATTCCCATTTCTTCGCTCTGGTGTCGAGGCAAAGCGCGGTGCTGAGTTCTGCTACTCAACTCGCAATGCCAAATGCCACGAAAATTCGGGAACACTTGCGGGATTCAGCGTGAAGCTGATTTTTTTTTGATTTAAAGTATTACTTATCTTTATAGGATTTTTTATTTTTATTAAATGCTTACATTTTTGATAAGCGACTGCGTTAAAAGTTCCAAGTATTTCAGATGGCGTGTATACTGCGTGAGTCATGGCATTTACACTGAGTACTGCGTCGCTTTGTAATACGTTTTGTAATAAAAGAATGAATTGGTCCATCATGCGCCAGCCTGGAAGAACCTAAAATCAAACATTTCCAATAATTTGAGAAAAAAATATTGTTTTTTTTTATCAGCTCGCTGTATCCCGCTTGTATCGGAATAGGCAGAGGAAACCTAGTGCTTAGACTCTTCGTTCCCCATTTTTGCCAAATTAATAGATTTTTATATTTTTGACAAATAAGTTGCTTTATATTATTTTGCTTCTTTTTTAAATAAACAAAGTCAGTTATCATAATTATTTTGTCAAACTACGAGTACCAATAACGGTAATTAAGACTTTTGCAGAATGAGCCGACTGTATCTTGTTTTCTGTTGTGGTGGATTTGCGAATTAACCTTTTTTGCAGTTGGTGAATTGCATGTGTAGACAACATGTGAAATATTTTGTAAATATATAAATTTATAAATATAATATATAAATTTTAACCATTTCTTTAACCTCTAATCTACCATCTCACATTAAAAAGGATTTTATATATATACCATAATAAAATAATATAACAGAATAGTACATGCATGCAAATATTTAAAAAAAATTATACTTACCAAATCAGTTCCGTAGTTTTCAAAGAAGTTGGCAAAGCCTTCATTTAGCCAGGTGTAAGTCCAGGATCTAGGGCTCACTTCATTTCCAAACCACATGTGTACGTTTTCGTGACAGATAATACGGCCAATGTTTTGTCTTGTCGATGTTGTTGTTACACCTTCTTGGACGAGAAGAGCTATCTCTCTGTTCAATAATAATTGTTTAATATTAGGAAATAGTATTTTAATAATCAGAAAACAATAGTCCAAGAATCCAAGGTCTTCCAGACTTAGTCATTAGAATATCTTTATCATATAACATAAAACTTAGTCGTTATTCAGTGTACTCTTATATTTTGTAAAACTTCGCTACGGATTCTATTGGGAGTGTCATTGATAAACAAAATATTTCAAGAGAAAGGCTTCTATGAATAAAATATATGCATATTATTTAAGATCAATAACAAGAATTTAAATTGTCTTATTTTCATGAATATTCCTATGTTACACTTTTTGTAATATTCATAATATAACAGAATAATTAAAATTTCTGTTGACCGTTCATCTAAAATATATCTCCAATTCATAATATGAAATAAAAAGTTATCTTAACTTTAAAACACTAAGGTACAAATTGCAATGGCAAATCAAACAATATAAGATAACAACGTGTTCACTTCATAACAGTCCCTAGGTTTTTGTCATAAAAATTTATCAAGCAAATGTAAGGGACTCATTTGCGGGAATCACAAAGAGTTTGGCTTTTTCATTATAATACTACCTCCTTCGAGGTTAAATTAGATAGAGGGTACCCGCTGGTTTTAACTCCTAATATATACCTATAGAAAAATATATTTATACTTTATTAATGGTATTTATTTTTATTTTATTGAGAACAGCCGTTGCACACGAGCACTAAGTGCGACTGTAAACTGGTTGTGGGTTCGATCCCCACTCAAGGAAATGTGATATTTATTTACGTTTAAATTTTCATTTCTTCGCTCTGGTGTCGAGGCAAAGCGCAGTGTCAAGTTTCGCCACACAATTCCTTTAGAACTTGAGGAAAGTGGGGAAGGGAGTGTCTTAACAGTAGGTTCCCTCTTCTGTATGCGCGATACATCTGCTGTGTTTTTTAGTAACTTTATGTTTCTGATCTTGTTTGGCAAAAAGTTACATTGAGCCACAAATTTCCTACTGATTTTGCAACTATTCGAGTATATTCTAAGCTATATATAGAAGCAAATATTTTCCAAATATACAAAATATTTTTGTATACTTGTGTTGTATTGTTACTTATGTACTTAGAACATTGAGTACCGCTGACAAGTATAAGAATTTCTAAATGACTATTCTCGTCTCTGCCTACCTCGAAAAAGGGTGATGTCAATCATCACCATCACCATCATCATTTTCCTGAACATGAAAAAAATATTGTTATCTTACCTATAAACAACCAATCCCCAGTTTTCCATAGCACCTGCGCCGAAATCAGGTACAGCTACTTTGTCAATCTTAGGCAAATCATATCCAAATCGTGTGTAATTCTCTAAAGCTGCCATGTTTCTTTGGCCGAAGTCCAAAGCGAATTGAGCTGTATCTTGAGTACCGCGTCTCGAGTATACTCTGAACGGTATACGATATAATGGGTTTTGAACCGCTTCATTTGAAATAAAATTGAAGTTAGACACGAGGAACGCTAATAAATATGTCGACATGAATGGTGTATCTTGAAATTCATATTTAACGTAGCCTGGTACTACGGGTCTGAAAAAAAATTTTGAGTATATTTTACGGAATACGACAGTGGGAATTTTTTTATTCGTAAATTTAATATTATGATGTAAATAAGGGTTTTCTTTCATTACTTATATATTAACCCATTAAATAAATATTTTTTTCATAAGCATTAGAAATTAATTTTGTTCGATAGTACTTATTAGTTAGTTAACTTTTTCATATTCAACTTACTTTGAAAGATCATTTCTTTCTGGCATGTTTGTTCTGATGACGGTATACTGTGCTGGTGCATAAATGGTAGTTTTAAATACAGCTTTCTGGTGGGGTTCATCGTAGCAGGGAAAAACTCGACGTGCATATGTTGGCTGGAGTTGAGACGTGATCAGCTTGCTGTAAGATAATAACATGTTTTAATGAATTTGAAATAAACATATGTCAGAGCGTATATTTCTAATGTCAAAACCGTGGCCAACTTCTATTCAATAACTACCCTCATTTATTTTAATAACTTGTCAATAAGTGCATAAAAGTGTTAGCGTATGGCATTCTCGCTTGAGCCGTCGAAGAGATGCAACTGCCTAGAGACAAAGTCCTTGCTAAATACGCGCCAATTTCCGACTCCGGAAGGTTGACGGTAGTCTATATCTGGTTATCCGTTACATGAGCGATGCTAACATCATGAATACTAGTAATAGTAGCTTGAACTAGTATTTTTTAAAGATTACAAAGACATAATTACAAATAGGCAAAATTTCTTAATAAAAACAATTAATAATAAGAAATAAAAAAGTTCATTCGGAACGAACAAAAAGTAACCTTAAAAGGATTTAACAATAAACTTACAAAAAAGGTGTTGAAGTAACTTACTATGGTTGTCCTAAATATACGTAATTCGATACGTAAACGCCAAACATGTTTGGAGCGTACGCTCCCACATAATGGATATCCAGAATGTACGGCTGCGAGGCCACCAGCATTTGGCTTGAATCTACTCTCAAGAAGTGAGTTTCATCTTGTTGTAAATTAAAACCACTTGTGAGATTTACATTTGGATTGACCACAGAGGACAATGTTATATTCGTTATTCTCAACGCCATAGCGTGTAAGGTAACGTTAAGAGTGTTACTTGCGGGTATAATTCTTATATTAGCATGGCCAACGAAAAAAGCTTCATTGTCTGGATTGAAAAACAATCTTAGATCGTATAGAGTTGGAAAACTCTCCCCTGGCAGGACGTAGTGCTCGTTGTTCTGTGGTGCGTTGTTGGAGTTCAGAGGTACTCCAAGTGCGGCGCCCAGAAGGCAGAATGCGATTAAGGTGTACATCATTTCTGAAAATAAAACGAAAATTTATTTTTGTTTTCTCATTGTTTAGCGTTTTAGTTTTTAATTGCTAACTGCGCATCTACATTGTGCATTATTTTTATATAAAGCTTTTTCCGTCTGGTTAATAAATAACGAAAAATGTAATATGTCATATAGACATAATAAAAACTTAACTTCACGCTTTATCCCTAGCGGAGTAGTCAGAGAGAACGGAGCACCAAACGTCAAATACATGCCCTTCGGGGGGTCCTCATGCATTTTACGTGACCTTTCTCCAGTATCTTTGATACTGTGTTTTCAAATAATAGAAATTGGTGTTTTTTCTTTCCTTTACTATAAAAGGCACATGTTTGTATTAACCAGTGCAGTCTTTAAAATAATATAATCAAGTTTTGTAAATAATTCTTTCACATACATTAACATATATTTAAAACTGCGACTACGTCATTGTTTCATCAAAAGAGCGATATGTTAAATAGAAATAAAATATAATAGTAGTTTTACAGCAATTATTCTTACTGAACATCAAAATAAATAATCAATTGTCATTTTTACTTGTAATTAAAGATAACAAAAACGAAGAAGTACGGTAACAATGAGAATATACTAATAACCCATATTTTTTTTTTTATGGTATAAGGACAAGGCAAACGAGCGTTCGGGTCACCTGATGGTAAGTGATCACCGCCGCCCACGACCCCGTGCAACCCCAGAGGAGCTACAGGTGCGGTGCCGGCCTTTAAAAGACATATTATATTATATTTATAGACAGAAGATGTAATTTGCAATTTATCGATAAATATTCCGATGTATCTGCATTAGTGCTGATAATGCTATCAGGGATTAAAATAAATATACGAGTTTATTTCAATTTGTAGCAATTATTTTAATAAAACTTAACTTGACTGAATAAAATATATCAACATCGTTTGTCATTACATTATCATTACTTTAGACTTTACAATTATATTCTGGGCTGTATAGGATGATTTAAAGCTTAAATACAACGCTTATTCAAGGCCACGCTTTATACTTAAATGTTCTTTTTATATATGACCTAACTATGCTATCATTTGCATTTCGCTGTTAAGCTGACTCTTTATATAAATAAGAAATCCAAAAGGAAATTACGCATCGTTATTTTCTTCGTCCATATATTGAAGATAAAACTTAAGATCTGACACAATAAATATCTTAGCTACATTTCTAGTTTTCCCAAAACGTTGTGTAATAAATACTCTCAAGAGTATACATTTAATCTTATCCTAATCTTGGTAACGATATCTGCCTTTCAGGTATTTACTTATCTATGAGTGTCGTATATGTCGAATGTACCCAATTTTGCTTATTTTGATAAAATGTATATATATGAGAATTGACGGAAATGTAATAGTTGGGATATTTCATGTAAATGTCTATTCTTATTCGTTAATGGATTAGTTGTATCAATTCTGTTGGATAATAAGAAGATTAAAATCTTTGGAAGTTGATGACCTTAAAATTGTAGTGAAATCTCTGTTCACTTCGAAACATACAAAAGAGTATAATGCTTAATGATAGGAGATTCGGAAACTTCTTACTCCTATAGATATAATTAAAAAAATCAGCTTCACGCTTTATCCCGCATACAGCAGGGTAGGCAGAGGGAACCTAGTGTTAAGACACTCCTTTCCCCACTTTCCGCCGAATTTTGGAAGCATTGCGTGTGGAGTGGCGCAAGTCAACGCGCTTGCCTCGAATCCAGAGTGAAGAAATGGAAATATAAATTTAGATAACTATTTAATTTCCTTAAGTGGGGATTGTCCCACAATCGTCGCGTTACAGTCACATACTTGTGCCCCTGGGGCACGATAGCCTCTTATTGTAATTTAGATTGATGTATTCGAAAACATAATTCAACAATAGTGTACATAGGAAATCGTAAAACAGAATGCGCTCTCTATAAATTTTACACTTTATCATACATATGTAATATTTAGTTATTTATACTTCATATAGGTGCCTTTTAAAAAGCAATAGCAAACTTTTTATAGGCGCACTTTGATATTTCAGTTGCAGATAAAATGGCATGAGAAGAAAAGTAGTTAAAACGCTAATATTTGAAACGTATTTTTGTATTAAATATAAATCTTAGGATTTTGTCTTAGAGCTGGTGGAGCTGGTGGTAGGATTGACTGTAAGACTGACACCATTTACATTTAATGTAACTTAACGATTCAAAAGTAAGTGTAGTGTGTTATTTGTTATGCAGCTTTCAGTTATATCGAATCTTGAACAAACGATAAGGGCTTATTAAAATTACTAAAAAAAGTGTGTTTTTAAAATCGTAAGTGAATATAATAATAAAAAATATAATTGTTATTGAAATATCTATATACAGATATGAATTAAATCCTGATAAGATAATATTTTTTAAAGATTGTGTAATGTACTTAGGTGTTAATTAAGACTTGTTAATATTATTGCACGTTTGAAATAATATAATATGTATTTGAAGTAACTGACTGATACTAGATTGAGATCCCAGGGCCTCCAGACCTACGTCATTTTGGCAAAGCTGAAATTTTGAGGATTTATATATGCTAACAGTCTTCAAAATCTCAGCTTTGCTAAAATGATGTAGGTCTGGCGGTTCTGGGATCTTGGGCTATTCCTTTTTTCACACAAGACAATATAAAAAAATCCAAAAGAGATTGAAGCAAATTTCACTTTGTAAACTTAAGTTTCTCTCGAGACATTATTAATATTATTCCATTACGATTCAATTTTACAAGGTACTTATTGCAAACGTAGCACGATAGGCATAATAATCTACTTCGTAAGACACTCAGTTCTCTGCTTTTCTTTGCCCGAATTCGAAACAGTGCATTAAGTCCAGCAATATTATACTCCACAGTAGTACAAATAATTCGTTTCTTCGAGCGTGGATCCAACCCTCAACCTTCGTGTATACAGGCTGTCCCTTTGCGTCATAAGGGACTCAAAATAATTTTAATATTTCGTTCTATATTAATAAAGCGTTGCGTTGGCCCATCATTTTGAAAATATTTTCAGCTATTTCATATTACATTTATATGACAATAACCATTACATTTTCATACAAATTGTACAAGCCACGAGTAATAATTAGTTGTATGTAGATTACACGTTATCATAAATAAAAGATACACTTACATATGCCTTCGTAAAATTTAAATACAAATAAATATAGTTGATTTGGTGTAATGTATGTAGAATATTTCAAAAGGTACAACTACTTGTATTGTTAATTATAATTTTTGTTCGATATATTATTTTTTTATGGAAAAGAACCATTTTTTAAATCAACATTTACACTTTGCGTTACACGATGCATTCTGGGTGAATGGTATTCAAATCCAAAATCATATCACTTTGTCAGTAATGTCTATGTTACTCCACTATTGTTATAAGCTTCACAATTCAGTGTAATAAAAAATAATTTTTAAAATTTACAATATTTTATTTACAAAATTTTATTTCAATATTCAAAAGAACCGCACTCAATTTTCCAACATGGCTAATGTATATACTTAAGGAACATAAAATTAAATTTTATACTCGAGTTTCATACTACGTGGAAAAATTACAAAATTGCAAATTTCGGTATTAAGAATGTAATTACATACCTGTGTACACATGTGGTCCAACATGCAGCCCAAACGACACTCTTTGATAATGAAAAATAATTATCAATATATTAACTTATGTGGCTAAGAATTAGGATTCCGTAATTGAATAAGAAATTGATAATATTAATTCATTATACTAATATCGGCCTCCGGCGTCACCAATGTTTATTATTTCTCGATGTAGACAAAGGCTGGCAACGCACCTGTAGCTCCTCTGGTGTTACATGGGGTCGTGGGCGGCAGTGATCACTTATCTTCAGGTGACTCGAACGCTCGTTTGCCTCGTCCTTTTCCCTTTAAAAAAAAGATCAAGGCGTAATATCTCAAAACCCCAAATAGTGCAATTTTGTCACAAGGAAGTATTGTTTATATGACGATACTAGCGAACCCGGCGGCTTCGCCTGCTTGAACTTTACGAATATTTATTGAATATATTTATGAAATAATTTTTATTTTTCAATAGAATTTTGTAAGAAAATATAAGCCTATATAATCAAAATAAGCTAAAAAAGAATAATAAGTGGACATTAATAAAATACATCTGAGTAAATTAAAATGAACAGACAAAGGAATTAAAAATAATTAAAGGAAATTCTTAATAATAGAAAAAGTACTTAAAGTGTTCCTTGCGTGCGTACATAGATACCTACTCTAACTAAACATTTTTTTATATTAAATAGGATAATTTTTGTGAGAAATATCAAATAAAAACACAAATGATTAAAATTAAGATATATTGAATGTATGTATAACATCGGTATAGGTAACCGACCTGAGATGACCAAACATTCTTTCCTAAAAGTGTAGTTTAAATTAATTATAAATAGCAAATAATTACAAAAAAACTAATTATAGTTCGAAAATGTATGAAAATTTACAAGACCGTCAAAGTCACCTGCAAGTTCGTGTCGGTCATATTATACCGCTCGTAGGTTAGGTCATTTCGAATCAGTGACATCTCGTTCATTATTTATTAAAATGTTATACTATTTTATATTTATTTTCATAAGGATATATATCAAATTATACAAAAAACATTAACAAAAACCGGATAAATTTGAAGTAAATTAATAAAAAAAAAAGTAAATTAATTACTTTTGCTCAACCCTTAGAGATAAACATATACCATCGCGGACTATTTTAAACATTATTTAAAAGACAATATTTTTGCAAAACATTGTTTTTATGTATCTCATAAGGTAGACTCGGCGCACACACACTTGTTATGTATGTGTTAAGCAAGTTCATTTTGGGTGATGTTTTCTTAAAACAACTAACAATCTTTGCAAGCCGTTGCAACGCGACCGTTGTTTTTTAATATGGTGGAATAAATAGCATGTCAAATAAAAAAGTTTTTAAATATATTGGTATATATCGTTAATATTACAAATATGAGAAAAAAAGTAACATATGTTCATCCCGAGACCCTTAAGTATCTCTATATATGAGTATTTTATTACAATGGGATTACGGGTTTGACCCTGGTTGCGTACCACCAATAACCAAAAGCATAGTACCACCGCGAGTTAAGTAAATTTCTCATTTTAACAAAGCGAAACATCATTATGAATTATAATTTTTAAACGAATGTATAAAAATTATATCTTATTAATAAGTTTATTTTAGATTTTATAGTTGATTAATTAGCCACATTTGCTCCTTAAAGAGAAAGAGTTATAATTTGAAAATTTGTTTGAAGAAGAGTGAGAACAACAATTATTCCGTCTGTGACGAAGACGATGTTGTTAAATTTAGCTTCGTAAAACCAAATATGATATATGAGAGAATAGAAGCCCCCTGAACTTCCTGGAAGAAAAGACAAAATATTTGTAGAGAACATAAATAAATCATTGACTAAGAAAATTAAAACAAATAATGTTTCTGCTTTTAAAAAGAGAGATACTCATTTTATTTTTATTTGTTTCACGCTGTTTGCCGCACACATCAGGGTAGTCAGAGGGAGCCTAGTCACAGACACTCCGTTCCCCACTTTCAGCCGAATTCGGGAGGCATTACGTGTTGAGTAATAAGTAAATCGAAATAAATATTTCATTTCTTCGAGTAGGGATAGCACACTCACAACCACACAGTCACCTCTGCGCCACGACTGGCCTCCCATGAACTTAAATAAATATAAACGTAAACCCCATTTATCGTATCGCCGGTCTTTCAGAACACACCTCTTACAGCCGCACCCAGTATCAGCATATTGGACCTTAATGTTTCGAGTGACTGTCAGTATCGCGATCACCTGGAAAGCAAGGCTAAGTTGGCCTCGAAGAAACTGGGGGTCATCAACAGAGCGAGACGGTACTTTACGCCAAAACACCGTTTGGCCCTATATAGGGCCCAGGTTCGGCCTCACATGGAGTACTGTTCTCATCTCTGGGCTG
>DWGR01001427.1:0-16236 GCA_018247715.1 Heliconius burneyi | reverse complement strand
AAAAAAAAAAAAAAAAAAAAAAAAAAAAAAAAACTCAACACAGGGGTCTTTTAATCACGAATTTTGTGGGAATCGAACACGAAACCGTCACCTTTACAGTCGGTCGCTTCTGTGGATAATAAACTTTTCATACTTTTTTCTACAAAATCTTAAATTTAAGTAAAACCATCAAAGGAATGAGCAAACAAAGCGGACTTATTCCCATAATTTCCGGCCGCGTCACACGCGTCAGACCGCTAGCCTACAGGCCACAGGGTAGCCCGCTTCCGTCTGTTGATAACAACAGCTATAAACTTATACTATTATTTGTTTTTAAACGTATTATATTTGCATGTAGTTAAATAACTTACAAGTTATAGGATATAAGTTCGAATTCCAGTCAAAATTTCGTAATGTCAAATCTATTATCAATATATAATTAAAGTTTACCAACATTTTATTTCTTAGATCACTTAAGATCATCTTATTTAAACAGCGTAAAGGAATAAAATATTTTTTTAATTATATGCTAAAAATGTTACGTGTACCTATAGCATTTGATAGTGTCCTGTCTAACTGTTTTATTACATGATGCTCTTCTTATAAAACTTGTGAAGACTTAATATTCAAATTCTTTTAAAAGTAATATTTAAAATTTTAACAAATAACAAATGTTACAATTTGAATCTTTTTCTTTTATTAAAGGCAGAAAAATATTAACCCTCTACGAACTTTCAAATAAAAATGATAGCATATTAATTTCCTCCACTAAACTGTATACGAGTATACCCACCCTATTAAACCAAGAATTTATAGTACATGCAACATGCTAGCGTACTCAGAACATTGTAGATCGTGAATACGTCTTTCAGGTCGGAAACAGGCCGGCAATTAGCGCAGCCAGAGGTCGCAAGAGGCTGTGAGAGGTGGCAAGAGGCACTTAGCATTCATGCCGACGTTTCATCACCTAGCCGCAGAACGCACTTACACACTGATTTAGTCGGGATAACGTAATAACGCAGGGGATCGGGATAAGTGAATGGAAACGAAGATCTGCTACGGTTTTTACAAATTGTTTCGCTAAAATAGAGTTGAAATTTAGTTAATTATCTGTTGTATGTACGATTAGTTTTATTGAATCACGTTTTGAAAAAAGCTAGAAGTCTATTATTCCGTATATAGCAGGGTAGTCAGAGCGAACCTAGTGTGAAGACACTCCGTTTCCCATTTTCCGCCAAATTCTGAAAGAATTGCGTATTGTTGGCGGAGCTCAACGTCGCGCTTTGCCTTGACACCAGAGCGAAAAATATAAAATATTAATTTTTCACGACTCGAAATCGAACCCAAAAACTGCCGCACTTGCAGTTGTACTTTATGCGCTTTCGCCACAACTGGCTGGCAGACTACCCTTCGAATTAATAATAATAATAATATTTTACTGTTGACTATATGCGTATATGTCATATAACATAAACTACAAAGGCTCAGCTTCCGTCGTAATCGTAACAGAATGTGTTAATAGTTTGTTTTTTAATAAGAAGTTATAATAATATAAGTACCATATGATTAAATTATTATAAGTTAAAATTAAATTACAGCTTATTTTATAGAAAAATTCTTGAAAACACAGGCACGTTGTTACTATTATCCTGTAGTGCCCTATTTCGAGTCCACTTAGCAGTGAAAGTATGAAAATTTCACTGTAGAAATGCAAGGTTGGAAATGTTACTAAGTTCTTGTATATTACATTTTTTTCTTTTATTAATCTTCATAAAAAATAACAGAGAGTATGATATGGGAAACGCTGAGATTTTCCAGCTCTAAATCTCATATATTTGTGTGATTTATTTGTATTGAAGTTTTATTTTTTCTAAAGATAAAAAAAATGTGTCAAATGTTGTAGAAACGACAAACTATAAAATACGTACTCTTTAATCATATTTATTGTTTTACACATTTCTCCTATTTACCAGAAATTACCTAGTATTAAGACAGTCTGTTGTTCGCTTTTCACCCGTCAGTGGTGCAATAGCTTCTAATAGCGCTGTGCTTTCTCTTTGCAGAGCCCGAAACAACCAACTTTATTATTTTTTACGTTTTTAAAGTCACTATCGCACTTAGAAAAGAAAAATATGTAATTAGAAGACTTGCGTCTCTTGATCGGTCGAAGCTACGACGAATAATAAATCATTGACCTAAATGACTATATACAAAAATCACTGACCTCCCCCATTCTTGTAGCACAAGTAAGGAAAGCGCCACACATTCGCGAGGTCGACAGCAAACCCGATGACGGAGAGCAGGAAGTCCACCTTCTTGCCCCATGTCTCCCGCTCGCCGACGCCGGGCGTCGGGGTCTTCAGCGACATTCTAGTTGCCTGGTTGCCGCCACAGACTGTGTAGGAAAAAAATATAAACCTGATAATTGATTTATTAAAGTAATTACTAATATTATTTTTTTTAATTAAAATATCTATTACACTAATGGTTGCCCGCAACGTAGCTTGCGTTAATTTTTTACGCTTGCATACTACGAGTATCTTACTTATTCCCTTTTTTCTTTCGTCTGATGTAAACTGTAATATTCTAGCGTTGACTTAGGAATGAAAAAAAAAAAATTTTTCAGCCTTACCTTATGGAGGGTAGACAGAGGGAATCTAGTGTTAATATAATACCTATATCCCACTTTCCGCGGAATTTTCAAGGCATTGCACGGTAAGTGGAAGAACTAAACGCCGCGCTTTGACACCGTCATCGAACGAAGAAATTAAAATATTGTTAATTATAATTAATTTCTACAAGGGTGAAACACGCTTGTGCCACTTCACCAAGACGGCCAAAATTTTCCGTGTGCCTCTACAATATATTTATATCTAACATATATAAATAAATATAAATCAGCTTCACGCTGTATCCCGCTAGTAGCAGGGTAGGCAGAGGGGACCTAGTGTTAAGTATCTCCGTTCCACACTTTCTGCCGAAGTCTGGAGACATTGCGTGTTAAGTGGCAGAACTCAACGCCGCGCTTTGCCTCGATGCCAGAGCGAAGAAATGCAAATATAAACGTAAATAAATATTTCATTTCCTCGAGTGGGGCTCGAACCCACAACCTTGGTCCCTCCTATCATATATATATTATTATATATATATGTTTGTAGAGTATAAATGTATTGTAGATCCCTTTAACAAAACTCCTAAAGTAAAAGATATACCAAAAAAACCCGGGCTGGCTATATGACAAGCAATTGACCTTTAACGTGTTTTAATTACAGGCCAAATTATCCGAGGACGAGAGGTCTCCATTAAGCGCTGTAGAGTATGGGGTGACAAATGTTATAGCGTCCGTCGCACCACTCGAACTGACCGGCGAATTGCGAGTAGGGTTGGCTCAATTGAAATATTACAGGGATTTGGATTTATATTTTTTCTTTTTTATTTAATTTTTAGTTGAAGATACATTTTCCGTTTTTATTGTCGACAGAAGAATAATAATATGGTTTATTTTTCAGCTTCACACTGTACCCCGCATGTAGCAGTAGAGGTAAAGGGGGCGTAGTGTTAAGATAGTCTGTCCCCCACTTGCCGCTGATTTCTTGAGGCATTACGTGTTTGCTTAGTTCCCTACCACAGCGAAGAAATAAAAATGATCTATAAATCACTTAATAAAATAATTCATTACCCCGAGTGGAAATCCGTCGCTTACAGACACACTTTTGACGGCGACGGCGTCAATAAGAAGATGTTAATGTAGGTTAAAAGTAGATGTACTTTACGGATTGTTTACTATATAACTATATATCTATCTATCTATCTATCCATATATATATATATATATATATATGTATATATATTATTTAACTTAAATTATGTTTTTACTATAGGTACTTTACAAGTAGTGCTTTTAGAATTTAGCACTCAGCTGAGCGAAGCGAGCGTGGCACTGTACTGCAGATTTTTTACACCCATGTCACCAATAGGCTCTCAAACGGTTTGTCCTTTGGATAACGCTAGGTGCTATAGATACCGATCAGGTAATTAATATAACTATAATTGAGCTTAGAAAACAATTGTTGCTCTATATGTGTTCGCTCTATATGTGAACACTACCAAGATTTTGCGAGCGCACTGAGTCAAAATTGAGGTCTGGTTCGCCCACCTAGTGATATAAGGCGATAATATTTAAGGAATATGTCATTGAACAATGAATGATTCAATATCGTATAGCTACTTTAATATCATCTTAACAATATTGTGTGCGTGCTAACGTCTATCGTAGCACGGCTACGAATACCTCTGTGACTAAATATGCTGAGTGTATTTTCAATTTCGAAACGTGCAATTTTTAATTATTATTGCAATTTTTAAAATAAATTATTTTAGAGTTTAACATTTAAATTATATTACTGTTGTATCGTATGTATTGTTAAATGCATAATGTGGTAGGCATGTAAGGTATATCAGGTTAATAATATATGAATAATATATTTGAAAGAGATAAAAAATAGCACCTACAAATTAGGTGGTAGAGACAGAAGATGCAAAATGAATGTGGAAAGGCGCCTTAACAGCCGGCAAAAGAACGTTTCACCACGCAGAGATTTATGTGTATGTACTACCGAAGAAGAATGAAAGAAATGTGAATTTTGTAGAGAAGTAATCTCTTCGAGCTAGTTAGATATAACTCGTGCCCATTTCTCTGGTCATTAGCAATAACGCGGAAGGCTAAAAAAATTAGAAAAATAGAAATTGTCATATGTAGAGCAAAGCTCTTACTTATTTCCATTAAGCAATACGGGCGAATTTACAGATAAAAGTGTAACATAAATTGTATTTATAAAATTATTTAAATTATCAATTGATTAATCGCATTTTTAATAAAAAAAGTATCATAAATAAATCATACAAGATTTTATAATTATTAATAATATTAAAACCAAAATTCGAATTTATGTAAAATTTTTACACAATTTTACACCATTACGTTTACCTCAAAAAAATCGTTTCAATTCGGTCATCACCTTTTAATATAAATTATTCATTTCCAATCATAAATTACAAAAAACAAAAGTTTTTTTAAATCATATTTCACAAACTATTTCACTCACCGCCAACCCTACCGGCGGGCACTCGATATGGCGCGAGTGGCTGTCACGGGCACCGCGATGATTCCCGAAAAACCACTTCGTCATCACAACAACTTTGTCCCGCCAACGCAAATTGGTTCCCAATATCTGTCACGTTCGAAACTATGTATGTAATGGTATTTGATTTATTATGAATCTGGATTTTAGCTATCTATCTATTATGGGAGTAGCTTCTAATTTATGAACAGACAGGATAATTTTGACATTATTATTTTCCTCAAATATTTTATATACGTATTATTATTTTTAAGTAACAGGCTATGAGAAACCGGATATTCTGTATTATATTAATAATTTGTGTTTTTAGAGTTCTTTAAAACACAAGGTAAAAATGTCACGACCATTTATCTCGAGATCGTATGGAGGTATCGAGCTAGAGCTTTTAAGTCAAAACAATCCAAACATACGAGCATTTATACATAGTTTTTGCTGTACTCTGCTTGAAATTTGCCGCGTAATCAAAACCTATAGGCTACATCCCGTAGACCTAATATTATATAATTTTACACAAAAGGAGAACTTACAAAATAAAAAAAAATACAAAAAGTGATAATTTTATAGGTGGTTAATAAAATAAATCATTTTAAACATATACATGTAATTATTTTCATACAAAATGAGTGCACATGACCGCAAACTTAAATTTGTCAACTTTCATAGTACTTCCCGTTGACTTTCATGAAGTTATGGTACGAAAGCCTACGTACGTCTTTACTAAATAAAAGACGGACTTTGGCTTATTTACAAAAGTTTTCTTTTGTAATACAAATGTATTTATATTTTTTGTTATGTATCTATACTAATATAATAAAATGACAGAGTTTGTTTGCCAAAGCGAGGGAATAAAAATAACTATAATATAATCCACATGCAAAAAGAGCATTCAGACAACCCTTTCTATATTTTGAATTAAAAATAAGAGGAGAGAATAAAAAATAATAAGAAACATGGAGTTGAGAACTCTATTTTCCACAAACCGCCCAATTTTTCGAAACGTCTACATTTTCGCGGCAGATCTCAACGTCACACTTTGTTTCATTAACAGATTTAATAGAAATAACTCAACCCCCCAAATGTCAATCGAACCCATGGCGCTTACAGTGAGACATTCGGAATTTGAGCCATGGTGGCTTTTCAAAAATAAATATATTTAAATACAAAATATTCTCCCAGTGAGAATCGACATATCAACCGTTCGTCAAACCGAAAATTAATTCAGCTTAATTTATTGTAACACATTTACAATTAAACCATTTACTAAAAAATAAAACATAGAAAATATCTAAATTATTTAAATATATACACAAACGTGTTAAATTTACCTTTTAAATTATATCACTAAAATTGTATAAAATGTAGTTCAAGTAACATTTATAAATATTTACATGACATAGTTAGATTGTATAATTAATAAATTTATGTAATTAATAAATTGAGTTCTGTTATTCAAAACAAATGCTTCCAGATGCCAGAACAATGCATCCAGAATTTGGCAGACAGTGAGGAACGGAGTGTCATAACACTAGGTTTCCTTTGACTACTTTGCTGTATGCGGGATACAGCATGATGCTTGATTTAATTTTTTTTAAATAAATTTTATAAAAATACAATAATTCTGCTGAAAGGTTTTTTAGCTTCTACGAGTATAATCGGAATGTTAAGCGCCCTAAGTTTTATTTTTTTTTATCTTTCATGTCCAGGACGGACTTTTCTATCCTTTTATTATATATAGTAGTATATTACAGTAAATTATAATTGTAAAAAAATAATTTTAAATTTTCATATAATTTAAACAGCCTAAAGGAATTTAAGAGAAAGAATAGATATAATAATAAGAAAAAACATAGATACTATTTAATCTGTCAAAGTTAATATAAAGCAGAGTACTCACGTGCGGCTCGGTGGGCGCAGAACTCGCGCCATGTCCGCCGGCCGCGGCGACCGCAGCTGAGTGACTCCAGGCCACACTTTACTCGTGGGTAGAGCACCCTGTAGGCGTGGCCTGATGGCACGTCCTTTCTAGAACATTCAATATATCCCATACTAGAAAAGGACCTGGCAATTTATTTTATTTGTACTCCGGAAATGTATTCTTAGTTGTTTGAAGTGGAGTGGACGTCGTTAGAGAACGAGCTTTTCTTCAAGAAAAGCTCGTTCTCTAACGACAGACGTTTGTTACAATGCTTTTTGCTAGACTTATAGGATTAGTATTATGTAGAAAAACTTTTTTGTTACACAAATCTATTTTTCTATATTTTATAATACAATTTTGAGAACATCGATTGAATATAAAAATATAATATAAATTCAGTTATAAGATATTGTTACTTAGAAGGTTCTATTGTTAAGAGCCGATATTGAACTTTGAGATAACTAAAAGATTAACAATTAAGTGACGAGACTCTGTTATATTAAATATAAATAGGTTTTTATTTCTTTTTTCCTTTTATTTTCAGCTTCGCGCTGTATCCCGCATGTAGCAGGGTAGGCAATTTCCACCGAATTCTGGAAGCAGATAGATGCGTGTTGAGTGGCGTAACTCACACATGCTTCCGTTTCAACACCAGAACGAACCAATCATAACATTAAATATTTCATTCCCTCGAGTGAGAATCAAACCTACAACCTGTCGCGCACAGTCACACGCTTGTTCCAATGCGCCCCAACTGGCCTCCGATTATTTCTTCATTCCATTATATAAAGATATGACAAAAAAAACACAAAATATCGAAAAAAAAAGAAAGTAATGTCACACTTAATGATAACTAAGCACTACCTACAGCAATGGTTTACAGTTTTTGGAAAAATCAAGAATTTTGTAGATTATTGTGTAAATACATATATTAGAATATTTCTATAGTAAATATTAAAACATTTTCCATGTACGTTACAAAAGTCAATTAGCTGGCTGGGCGGGACGCTGGGCGGGGCGGCTCTGCCCGCCCAGTCGACCTACTTCGCATTCGCTATCAAAGAATATGTCAATTGCATACTACATCCATTGTGTGTTATAAGCGATCACAATGTGAGCATTTCATATATTATATGTTGTATTACGTAAGAAAATATTTGGGGAAAATAAAAAGTAATATTTATGTAAATAAGTCCTTCAGATATAAATTCAATATTTATGCTCCAAAAACGAGCTGTGAGATATATTTATAATCTAAGATCTTGAGATTCTCAGCGAGATGTTTTCAAAGATGCAGGTATTATTAAAATTGCTTCAAAATTTGTATATTATAATATTCTCTTTGTCCGACAAAATATATAGAGTCATAGTAAAAACAGTGATACACATGCGATAGGGACGAGAAATAAAAATCTTATATAAAAATCTTTTATAGAAATAAAAAGCTTGTTACTCGAAGTTTTCGCCTCCAAAAAGTTAATAATAATCTTTTATGAGTCTGAGTGTACGTATACGAGTATAATAAAATTCCACAGTGTATTCTAAATTTGCCACTACCAAAATTTAAAGTAACTGTATAAAAAATCTAACAAGTAAAGCACAACATAAACATGTATGGAATTAATATCTATTTAATGTCATGCAGTATAGCTAAATAATAATTAAATTTTACCATATACTTTTGAAAGGCGTGACTGTTGATTTTTTTGCCTGCTTTTCTCGGCAGAACTGATTTCCAAACCGGTGGAAGCTTATTGTTTATATGTGCACTCGACGTTTCAAAAGTCGTTTTTCGATTGAGCAGTATGCTGTTGGCCTTATGGGCCTCTACAGCGTCACCGGACTTTGGGAGGCCGAGCTAGAAGAGCTCTGACCTTGGCATGTTTCAAAAGTGCTTACATTAGTCTATTTAAATAAAGCATAATTTGAATATGAATAAGTATGAGATGAATCTAGTGTTAGGTAACTCTGTTCCAAAATTTCCGCTAAATTTTCGTGACATTGTGTGCTGAGTGGCGGAATGCTGAAGAGTTTTCACTTGATACCAGAGCGATGAAATGAAAATATTAATAAAAAAAATTCTTTCTCTTAGGAGAATGAATTATTTTTATTCATATTTTTATTCATACATATCGTATCTACAACCATCGCGATATAGTCACACGCTTGTGCCCCTACGACGACCTATTAAATATTAAGGCGTTTACTTAGTCAAATATTCTATTCTTGTTCAAACACCTGTCGCACAGCTTACATGGATTTCAACAAGTTTTTTATGATGATAAAATTCGTAGAAATAAATAATAAGAAAATGCATATAGACAACCTAATATATCTATGGATGTCTATCTAGTATCTACGTTTAAATATGTGTGAATTGGTCGCAAATTTGAGTTTTACCAAATTATCCAAACAGAAATATTCAAATAAAACTTAAAGGCCAGGCGTGGCGTAGAGGCACATCCGTGGTGGACTCGATTTCCGTTCGAGAAAACATTTCCTCGCTCTGGTAATGCGACAAAGCGCGGCATTGCGTTTCGCCACTCATCACGTAATGTCTTCAGAATTTGGAGGAAAATTAGCAACAGAAGTGTCTTAAAAGGAATGAAGTATCTTAACGCTAGATTCCCAGGTTCCCTCAGCTTATCCTGCCAGTCCAGGATACAATGCAAAGTTAATGGTAAAGAATTAGCTATTATGTAAAAAAGATCTCTTTTATTCATTTTAGTTCACATTGTCATAATTTAATACATATTGTTGATAGAACGTTTCTACTTGGATTTTTTTAAGCTTCAGGTTGTGACTCGCGTATGACAATCGTGTCATACGCGAGTACCATCGGGTAGAAGCCTAATATGAAGACAATCCATTCAACATTTTCTTCAGAGTTTTCTTTATTTACTTAAAAAATGTATGAAAAGACTAAATAATATCAGAATAAATTTGTTTCAATAAATTAATTAAAAGTAGATGTACCGTTAATCAGTAATTGACGGTTTCAGACCTATACGATAAATTGGCTATAGTTATGAAGGACTCAATAGCTGAGATATGGTTTGTGTAAAATACAGGTTGCGCCACAACATAATTATATTAAGTCAAATAAAATCACTATGTATCCCCCCGCACATAGCAGCGTAGGCAGGGGGAACCAGATGTCAATTCACATTAAGACTTTCCGTTCCCCACTTTTCGCCAAATTTTGCAGGAATTGTCATCATGTCCAGTAGCGGAACCCAACGCCACGCTTTGCCTCGTTACTAGAGCGAGCAAATGAATATACTACTGGCCTCTGTCTTACATTAAAAAAAAACGCCTATTATTTTTTTATTTAATAGGCTTTTTTGATTTGATGTAAGCAGAGATGTAGAGGAAGCAGAGATCGAGTTCATATTCTTAGATAGCAAATTAGATAATGAACATTTCGTGTTAGATGGAAGATCAGAACATATCACTTTGCTTAATTGGACAACAGAAACTAAAATATATTAAATATAAATGTAATTTATTATTCCTACTAAGGCTAAGTAGAATGAGAAGCTCAACATTTGAATATAAAATAAGTTAAAAAACTTTATATCGATTGAAATAATTCGTGTCGCTCATAGATTGTGTTCTAAAATGCAAGTGATACTAATATATAACATAAGATGTGATTTTCTGTACAAAAACTCAAAATGTAGGTTTTTTATTAGTCAAAAGTGTTTTGTTGTGATGCTGCTCCTCTTAGACCATTTAACCTACAGCTCTGAAATGTTGCAGGAACGTTGAAGAAACGATGATTCCAGCGAAGTTGAAGACACGGTGATCCCAGCGATTTTGGTGATAATTGTAATTGTACTTTTTGAGTAAATGGTCATAATGTGTGTTGTGAAATTCATGCGCACAAATTGAACTTTGACTAACCTAACCCAGCGCGTGCGGACAAAACAGAACATATCGCAAATTTTGGCTAAAATTTTGTGCAACATAGCTTTGCCCAGCTCCACCCGCCGTGCAGCATGTGGCGGATCCTAGCATACCTAATGATTAATATTATAAATACCTACGTCATCATTTCCCTTATTGCTGATTCGACAAATAAATAACGTAAAGGAATAACTAGCGTGGCACTATATTAAAGCCATTTTTGTTTAGGAACAAAATTTTAATTATTAAAAGAAAAAATCGTCTTTCTATAAAGGAAATTTTAAAATTACTTTCGTACAAAATAGATAAAATGCTTAAGTACGTATTAAGCAATAACCTGAAAGAAATATATACAATCCTATATCTGGAAGGAATGTTTAATAAAGAATAGAGGCAGAAGAAGATGAAATGGATAAGAAAGATATATGTCTGGCGGTAACACAATTAAATGAAGTGCCTCAGTTGTATTGATGAGGCGGTGAAAAGTCAGCATAGCTCCGTGAAAGGCATGTATAAAGAGGTTGATTAGAGTGGCCAAGGTGAAAAAGGAATGCAGAGAACGTAGAGTTTGGTGCTCCGTTCTCTGTGGCTAACACGCTAAGTAGTCTTGAAAAGGATAACTTCATGCGCGGACTAACACGACGGGTTAGTCCACGCGTGAAGTCGAATGAGGCCCTCAGTGTAAAATGTTGTTGTTGTTTTTTTTTTAACTTCACGCTGTACTAACCTTTTTTCAAAGACTTGTTTAGGATTTTATCAAGACAACTTACAGCTATTTGGAGGCCCCCCAGGACCAGAGGCCCACGATGGACCGCCCCTGCCCCCCCTCCTCCTGCCCCCTAAGTCCTACACTGCTTAACTTCACGCTTTATCCCTAGCGGGGTAGTTTTTTTAGCTTGAAAAGGATCAAGTTAAAAAACTAAATAAAAAATATTTAAGAGTAAAGTATAAAGAAGTACCGTCGTAAGCGGCTTAACGGCATAATTCAAAAATAAATTACATTGTAGTTGCCACGATTTATTTTGTCTAATAAAGGAAAAGTGCAAAGGGGCCTAATCCCCTTACATTAATCAGCTTCACGCTGTATCCCGCACACGGCAGAGTAGGCAGAGGGAACCTCGTGTTAAATCACTCCGTTCCCCACTTTCTACCGATTGCTTCCAGAAATTGTGTGTTGAGTGACAGAACTCAACGCCGAGCTTTGCCTCGACACCAGAGCGAAGAAATATAAGCCTTTACATAAATAAAAATAAATAAGTTTAACACCTTCATAAAACTAATATAAACCTTGCAAAATAGGTATAACAGACAGGACAAACCTATGCAAAAGAAAATTTGTAATATTTTTTTACTTACATCTATTTTTTTTTACCATTGATAATATATGTTATAACTGTTTTTACATATAGAATATATACTGTAACATACGACTTGCGTATATTCTTAAAAATATATCATTTAACCGTGTGACGTAAGCTAACGTCGATATTTGAAGTCTTATGTTCATTATTGGTCCGAGTACGCTTTTCACACGACCATTAAAATCTAGACACGTAAGTAAATCTAACCAATGAGTTCACTTGTAAGGATAATTGCTAGCATGTATAAAAACAATTCTTTGAAGGCGTCTGACAGAAATGAAAAGTTAAAATTAGTAATTATTTAAAAGTAACATTGAAGCCGTCGCGCAGTGGCAACGTGCGACTTTGTAAGCGCTACGATTGCGGGTTCGACCTCATACGGGGGAAAATATTTAATATTTTTATTTCCTCGCTTCATTAACAAGGCAAAGAGCGACGTTAAGTTTCGCCACTCAACACGCAATACATCGAGAATTCGGTGGAAAGTGGGCAACGGAATTGTCTTCATGGGGATAGAGTGTCTTAACTTCCCTCTGCCTACCCCGTTAAGTGCAGGATACATCGTGAAACTAAACTTAAAACTTCAAAGTAACATGAAGTTTTAACTTAGGACTATATTTAACAAACATAATCGTATAGAGAGATACATATATACGAAGTATACGTGTTTCTTATAAAACATAAAATTTGTGATTTATTTAAAATTAGGCATAAAATAAGGCTTTATTGTAGTTCAGTTGACATATAAAAACAAAATATAATCTCAGTAATATTTTAAATAAAAAAGTATTAATAGTATATTTTATATTTTAAACATGGTAACCCTAATATACTATTGGCTATGGTCTGTCGTTGACTAGTTCATCCTGAAAGCCAATCAAAACAGTCCAAGCAAACAGTAAAAAATGTCGGCGTAGGTGTAGTCGTCTTACATTTATACGTTTTAACAGGCTGAGCGCGGGTACATTACATTATTAATTGAATAATATTTCACTTTAGCCCAGCATATTCCCGTTTAAGTGTAAATATACTGTACAGGTAAATTTAAATTATGATTACACTCCTTATTTCACTTTCTCCACCGTGACAGATGATCAGTGCTGTTTTTTATTTGTAAATAAAAACAATAGTGTCTGTCGTGTTTTTCCTAAACTCTTATTTATATCTTATTAGAAACTTTCACCTCCACTGTAACAGTAAAATTAAAATGGAAAAATACTTAAATTGGTAATTTCCCTAAGTTTTTCGTGACCTGTTTTAAAGTTTATATTTTTTAGTTTTTGTTAAATTACGCAGAAATGGGCGATGAAATGGACCCGTGTGAATGCCTGTGGAACCACGAGCTGGCAATGCGGAGGCTCATCTCTCTTGTGAGTGTTTATCTATTGACCTTGTATCATATTTTACATGATGTATTATTCCATTTACCACGTCTACAGTCGAAGCAAAAACTATATAAAAAATACGTTTCGATTTGTAGAATAACATAAAGTAATATAAATTTGTAATAAGAATATGATTTTTTTCAAACAAATTCTTTGGTTTAATTGGTTTCACAGTACATGAAAATATGTTACATAAAAAATTGCGTAGAAAATGCAGCTTTAGTGTAACCATTAAAAATATAGGAAATCAATTAGTTTCAAATAACACTAGTTACTACTGTTATCAGCTGTTATGCAGCTTGTTCTGACACATGTAATCAATTTTCACTATTTATGTTTCACATTGTTTGTATATTTTAAATGCTATGTGACCTTGTGACAAAATATTTAAATTATTCCATTTCTCAGAGGCTATTGTGGTGAAGTAACTGCCTTTTGTGTGTACTGCCTTTGACTGATTGTGATGGTTGTGGGTTCAATCCCCACTAGTGAGAATGATTGTATTAAAATTATTTTCATTCCTTTATCTTGGTAAACAAAGCACAATACTGAATGCCACTACTCATTAGGTCCTACAAAAAAAAGAGAATAATCTTAACACTAGGTTAACTCTATCCTGCTATGTTCAGATAAAAATCTAAAGTTGTTTTTTTATTCTAGTTTATGTATGTAAAGTTTACTTATATTTATAAATTGAATGTTTTTACTAATCACCCTTAAATGATTTTAAATGTAACATTATGAAATACTCATTTATATGCACAATGAGGAAGGAATGCCAAAACACTTAAACTATGTTAAACATAATATGTAGGTATGCATGTGCTATGTAGCTCTGATAAGATATAATATAATGCAAATAATTAACATTTAATTATAACATTTCTTTTATTATAAACATCTTTTTCTATATTTATTTTACTTATTCTATATTTATACAAATGTTTTCAGAACACTAACTAAATATTTAATTGAAATAAATTATTTCATTTTTCAATATAATTGCATGCTTATTTGCATAAAATGAAATGAGGCATGTATAGTAAAATAACATTACCCTTACCAGTCAGAATATTCAATAAGAGGAAGAGAATTAAATAAAACTACAATTAGCAATGCATGATGTTAATCTAACAATTATGAATCAATATATTTTTTAATCAAGGCAAACATTGCTTTAGTGCTTAATAAACATATAATCTTTGTGTAGTAACTTAAAATAACTTTAGATTTTTTAAATTTATGACCCCACAACTATTATAGTTACACACAGTCAATCTTCTACTGTGCCATGATAGCCTCTTCTTTACATTGATCTAAATAGTTTTATTATAACAACTTTTCCCTTGCACTTAACTATACCTACATCATTTTAGTTACGTCAAGGCCAATCATACTGTACGGACAGTGAGTGCCTTGATGAGCTGCCAGGACTTCCCCCGGCAAGTTCAGCCGGTAACAGCTTCCTTATGATGTTCTTGATGATGGCGCTTGCTGTGGCCATGTACATGATGCGTCCAAGACGCAATCAAATACAGGATTCGAAGCCAGTGCCTAACTCGCAGGTAACTAAAGTTATATATAGTCTAATTTTGCTTATTAGTTTCACGACTTTTCTCCACATAGCAATGAAGATAGGTAGAACCTAGTATCAATAGTTAATGTTGTATAGAAGTGAAACTCAATCACAGAAAAAAAAGAGTAGGGAAATGAAAAAAAATTAAGTCACCTTGTATCCAATCAAACTGTGTCACACTTCTATATTATTTTAGCTTCATGCTATATATTGCATACAGCAGAGCAGGCAGAGAAAACCTGGTAGCTTTCCGTTCTGTTTCCCACTTTGCACCGAATTATTAAGGCATTACTCCCAGGAAAAGGAAGATATTAAATATTTCATTTCCTCAAGTGGAAATTGTACTCACAATATAATAATCATTCCACTTAAGATTTATATATTAGACATTAGTCAATGAATAATCTAAGAATTTTATATTTGTATGTATGTATATTCATATTTACTGAGCTAAGTCTCTATTCTTACATTGTTGTAAATGTGATAAAAAATCGGTTTTTCAATTTTCATAATTTATATATATATATATATATATATATATGCGTATTGATATTGTATTTATTCTGATTATTTCTTGATTAAATGAAGTTCGGTTCTTGAGTACCTCTATATAAGAAAGAACCCAGTGACACAAAATTCCAGTTTCGACTGATAATGTTGTTTTAAAAAAGAAACATCAATATATAATAAAATATCATGTTATCACGTATTACGTCTAAATTATTATGTATATATTCTAAGAGACTTTACCATATTGTCTGGTAACATTCGTTTTCCTCAAAGGCGTAGGCATAAAGTACGGTTTCATTACAACTCCTTTACAGTCAGTCGGGGTCGTTTTACTGAAGATTAACCTTGCGGTGTTTCTTACGATGTTTTCACTTCATTAATAGAATTTATTATAATTATTTTTAATGTAAATTCATACTCATTGTGCAGTGTGAATAGAGAAAACGTAGTGTTAAGACAC
>DWGR01001426.1:0-16238 GCA_018247715.1 Heliconius burneyi | reverse complement strand
ATAACCTTTACGCCTCTCCCAACCAAACAAAAAATGCTATACACTTGAAACTTGGTACAGATGTTCGGGAAGAGTGTACCAACATAACAAAATAAAAAAATCGATAATCGAAAGTACGTTGCCCGCCGAATTTGAAAAGTCATCTTACTTTTTGAACACACCTCGTATAATGGTCACTTTTAGCATTTCATCTATATTGAAATTATAGTTTACTGTATAATATTCTAATAAATAATGAAGATGTCACTGATTCGAAATGACCTAGCCCACGAACTGTTTGCCCACTGTTTTGTAAATTCCAAACATTTGGAACTATTGTTAATTCTTAAAAAAATAACATTTAACTCTTAAATGCATGATTTATTCTAACCTTTTGAAAAAAATATATTAAGTAGACATGTACATTCTAATGCAGGGAGACATAGATAGAAATAAAAAAAAATATTTTATACTATTTTATTAAAAAACCTTATGTTGCAGATATACAACACCATGCATTTACTAGACATTAATTACATATGGAACTCTCCACACTTCTCACACTTTGTTTGTATGTATCCCTTACACCTAGGCATTTTGCACCTACTGCAAACACAGTCATTGGGCCAGTGACTAACATTATCTGTCCTTATGTCCTTAGGTGGAACATGTTGAACAGGCCCTCGCCTTTTTTCGGCTTGCAGTTCCATTTCAACACTGTTACTGGTGCTGGGCTTTCCTCGTTTGTTACAAAGTACAGCTGCATTATTGACATTGGCTAAAACCTCAGCTAGTTCCAGTCTACAGTGACACAAATTGAGAATTGATGCTGGAGCTTCATTTCTTTTCAAATATTTATAAACTAGCCAAGAATTTATTACTGTCATGTCCAATAAGTGACAGAAGATACGTATGTACCACTTTCGACTTCTCATTCTTATGCGATACCTACCAATGAAACTGTCCATGAGGTCCACTCCGCCCATATGGGCATTGTATTCCTTTATAATATGTGGGCAAGAAATCTTGACCCTAGTCTTATTCGCTTTGTCAAACCTTTCTACTTGGGAGATAGGTTCTGCTCCAACATATGAAGATAGGAAAGTGACAGCTTTATTGTCCTTCCAAGTTACAGCTGTCAAATTAACACCATCAAAGCTAGTCATTTGCTCTTCATAAGTTCCACGGGGCACAGATTTTTTCATCAGTGTTTTTTGTCAGGTAGTTTGCAATTTACAAGTCTGTTGTACTGTACAGTGCCTAGACTGTAGATTCTTTGTTTGACAAGATGGCTAACTAGTGGCACAGAGGTATAAAAGTTGTCAAAATATATAATATGATTTGGGACACCTCTGGCTAGCCGGATAACAACATTTCCCACTGGCCCAAAATCAGGCTCATCTTGAAATTGCTCATTCTCTTGACCAGTGTATATTTCAAACTTATGAGCATAACCTTTTACACTGCACATTACATATAATTTGAATACCCACCTGTGTGGTTCATTTGGTAGGTACTGCTTCATAAAGTGTGCTACCTTTGTAGCACACATCTGCTCATCAATTGATAGCCTTTGCTCCATAGGAACTGATGCAAACTTTTTATTAAGATGGCTAATTATGGGCCTTATCTTATGGAGTCTATCATGTTGTGGGTGTTCCCTTTGAAAATGTTTTTCATTGTTATTGAAATGCAGAAATCTGTGAATAGTCTCAAATCTGTTGACAGTCATTGTCTTCTTGATTGGTTCAAAGCCTACAGTATTAGACCAGTAAAGCCGGACGTTGGGATATATTATGACTGACATAAATATCAGTAATGCAATGAACTTTCTTAGCTCAGTTTCAGTCAAATTCAAGGGTTTTGTCACATTTTTGTGAACAGAGTAAAGATTAGATTCTTCTTCTAGAAGAAGTATTTCAGATGTTAGAAAATGTGAAAAAATACTATATGGAGTACCCATAGCAGCTTGATCCCTCAGTTCTGGTGGGTAAGTAGTGATGCCAAGAAAAGCAGTCTGGTCACAGTTCAAGACTAACTTTCTTATCTTCCAAACAAGGCCTCTCATAGTTGCTCGGCGACTGGCTTGGCTTGTGGAGGGAAATGGAACTTGAGGCACTACTCCATCTATAGGGGTTTCATTTATCAATGGTGGGTCTTCTGCCATGAGCGGATCATCACCATACTCATTCTCTCATGTTCCTCCTCTACCAGACTCTCAAGATCGTGAAGTAAATCTTCTCGATTTTCATAAAAATTTCATGGTCTTCTGCATCTGACTCCTCAAGATCATCTTCAGACTTTTCACCGTCGTCAATTAAAGCTAAATATTCTTCTATTTCCCTTGAATTCATGGTTGCAACTGCAAAACAATAAAATATATCAGATCACAAATATGGGCATACTGTCTGTACTAAATATGCATAGTGTTGCAGATTTACAACATCAAAATAGAAGCAATTTGTACAAAATTCAAAATGCTATTGTCCAAACCAATTACTTTACCGAAAAGAAGATGAATTATTACAATAAAATAAAAGAAATTGCACTTATTTACCTTCGACAATCAACTATTTACTCAAAAAACACTATTTCAATGTACACCTGCTACAAATTTCCGACAGTCAATGCTTTGTGAATGTCAACATGGCATTTGACAGACGCAAATGAAAAAGGTGTTGCTACTCGATAAAAAATATTGTCCTGATTGTAGTAATTCTACAACAATAGGCATTACGCTCATAATGATGATTAAACCTGTTAAGCCTTTTTTTATAATTTTAATCGTCTTGTGTATGATAAAACAACTTTATTTTATATAATTAAATGTATTGATGAGGCCGTCTTGGCTCCGAGGCACGCGTGTTACATGCGACGGTTGTGGTCTGTGACCTTTTTAAAACAAATAATAGATGGCGCTGATTGAAATTGAATCGCGCTATCATTACGTTCAAATCGGAATTATAAATAGATTTTAATTATAGAAAAAACAAAGAACGTTCAAGTAACTTCTCTAATTACATTCCTTATTCCATATCCTTATATTTTTGTGAGGCGCACTAAGTGTAAACTTAGAAGCGTCCTGTAATAGTTGAGCTTTGTTTCGACACCAGAGCTAAGGATGTACCCACAACCGTTGGGTTACAGTCACTCCGTTGTACCGCTGCGCCACGACGGCCTCAATTACCATTTACTTCTATTATTTTTTATTAATTTTTCTACAATCAGTAACTCCGCCTCTATTAAGTACAGTATGTCAATATATCCTTGTAAGACATAAAACCCTTTGGCTTAATTAATTTACTTACGAGTATATTATCTAAATCTTTATATTTTAACACTTCTTACATTCATTTACAGTAAAATAAATATAGTATTATTTTTTTAGTTTTAGTTTAATAATTTAATGAATAAATTGAAGTTTTATATAATATTGTCTTTTTAATTTATTAATATTAAAAACAATAATCTTTTATTTAATTTTAAAATATTTTAATTGTATTTTTTGTAACAAAACTCTTTGAAGTACATTTTTGTGTTAATCTTATTTTGTCTTGAGGAAATAAGTAATTTATTATTCGATTATAATTTATTATTCCTTGTCGGTACCGGTAGTTATCATTTAAAGCTATACAACAGGTAGATTTTGAATAAATCATATGTTCACATGAATTTAAATATTTATATGAATATAGGTATATTTAGGGAACGAAGTGTCCTTACACTTGATTCCCTCTGACTATCCTGCTGAGTTCGGTATACAGTATGAAGCTGATCTATGGTTTATTTATTGAAAACCTATAACAAAGATTACAGCTACTTTTTGAATTTAAGAAAGATATTAATGCAATTATTTAGTTACATCAGTCACTATTTATACCTATTTCAGGTGTATAACCTTATTTTTATAATGTCATTCAGATAGTTGGACAGACGCGAACACGTGACCAATGATAACAGGACAACGAGGTCAATACGTACATATATGTACATACACTATGATGCATTATAAGTTCTAGAAACTTTTGTGTTTCGTTTAGTATTCATTTCAATAATATATAAAAAAACTAAAATATATTAAATTAATTAAACAAGCTGTACGAGAACCCAGTATCCTACTCGATTTCCCATTTTCCAATTCTGAGGGCATTGCGTGCGTTGTGTAAGTGGCGGAACTCAATGCCGCGTTTTGCCTCATCACTAGAGTGAAGAAATGAAAATATATATTTTTAATATATATTTTTAATATGTTTCTTAATTGCTCAAGTGGTGTGGGTTCCCCACAACCAGTTGAGGTTGCAATCACACACTTATGTTCCTGCGCCACGACTGATCTTAGGTTTATATGTTAAAATAGCTCTAATAGCTTCATAATATATATATATATATATATATATATATATATATATATATATATATATATATATATATATATATATATATATATATATATATATATATATAAAAATATATATATATATATATATATATATATATATATATATATATATATATATATATATATATATATATATATATATATATATATATATAATAAATTACATGTATAATATATAAAATTGTAAGTTAACTGATACACATAGAGAGGCACGCACTGTCCAAATGGAGAATTTTATAATTTTGCAGAGTTAAATATGGATAGAAACTTATTTTGACAAAAGATTTCATTGATAACTTCTGACCAAATATAATAAAATAATATCAAATAAATCAGTTTCACTCGCATAGCAGGGTAGGTAGAGGGAACCTAGTGTTAAGACACTCCATTCCCACTTTCTGCCGAATTATGGAGGCATTGCGTGTTAAGAGGCAGAACTCAACGTCGCGTTTTGCCTCGAAACTTATTATAATATTAATATTTCACTTCATCGAGTGGGGATCGAAGCCACAACCGTCGCGTTACATTCTCAGCCTTGTGCCGCTGCGCCACGACGGCCTCTTTAATAATTCTAGTATATATCCAAGTATAATAATACTAGTATTTAAACACAGAAATATGAAATTTTAAATTCAAATTTTTAGAGATTAAAAAATAAAAGGTATTTAAAAATTACACAGACAAATCCGCGAGCAGAAAGCTTGTATTACAATATCAATATTTAGTGTGAAAAATTAGTAATAACGATACCATGACCTTCCTCACTGGGTGTCAATCCAAAACAATTATGTAGTTTCAATAAATAATCAACATGAAAACTAACGGCAAATTATCAATTATGAATGTTCGTCGAGTTTGTTTAGTAAATATTTAGTATATATGTATATAAATACTTTCATTTTAAATTAATTAGTGCCAGCTAAATAAACTTAAGTAGTTTATTCCAAATATCTTAAGAGATTTGTGTAAAAGTTTGTATGTTATATATTTTTATATGAAGTATTATTCGGACATTATCATAATTACAAATATTTAAATAAGCAGAAGATTAAAAGTGAGACTAGTACACTTAATTCCTGGTTTCTTAGTGCAATATAGAAACTATGATGATAAGGTAGATTTTCCTTAATTAAAATGTACCTAACACAATAAAACGTTCTTTTTTCAAACATGAGGTTAACGCTGTTAGCGCTATTGGCTTTTACAGCGACACCGGTTGGGTAGGGAAGAGGGTACTCTATCCCTAAAAAATACAAGCACTAAGTGGCTGCCTGTGAGGAAATCGACGAATGAATGGAAACGACGACTGTAAGGGCGCCCCCTGCGGGACTCGAACTTTGGCTTGCGGCCGTCGAGCGGACTGGGATTTCACATATGCTAAGCGAACCAGCCGCGATATGACGCTGCGACTGGGGACAAATTAGACTAATCTAAAGGGGCTAACGGTCTCTGATCGCTGGGCCCGATCGCGATACGCGACCGAGCCGTTGAATAAGCTGGACTTCGTCGTTGATTCCTACCACGGTGCTTGTGTTGTGTGTGAGTAGTGTGTTTCCTACCTACATACGGAGCATTCGCTATAGTAATGGTGTCATCGGAGTCTAAAAGGACGCTGCGCAGGCGTCTACGTCTAGGGAGCGCGATAGCGGTGTAATCACGTACATTAACAATGAGGGGATTCGCGTGCGAGCCTGCGTGCTCAAAGTAGCGCTTCGCTAAGAGTTTGCAGTACTCGTGCACATTAAAAAGCATAATTTAATTTTTTTTTAAAAAAGTGTTGAGAGATAACCATGACGTTTGACACACAGATACAAACATTATATATATATATATATATGTGTATGTATGTATTTTTTTTCGGGGCGGCCATGACTCGTTGACCGTACTGTACATATACGTTATTATACTTACACGATAACACGTGTGGGGCATTTATAGGATGTAAGTTGATGCAAATTTGTAATATTGAAATTTGATATGCAATTGCATCATTCATTTCCAAATTACATTCATTCCAAATACAAGAATCTATTATTTATTGTATTCGATCGATTTTGTGCTCTTAATATACATAGATATAATATCTATATTATTAATTATATACATTATGCAAAAAAATAAAAAGAAAGTTAACTGCTTTAGAAAAAATACCTGAAATAAGAAAAAACAACCTTTTGATCTTCTGATATGTGTTAACAATAAAACAATATTTAATATCGAAATAAGACATATTTTGGGATCCATTGACATTGTGCAGGGTTTTGTATTGGTTAAAATATGGATCCTGACTGTTAATCTTTCCGTTCTGCGTATGTATCAGCATATTGGGCCTTAATGTTTCAAGTGACTGCCATTATCGCGATCATCTGGAAAGCAGGGCCAAGTTGGCGGCGAACCAGGTGGTATTTAACGCCAAAACTCCGATTGTCCCTATATAGGGCCCAGATTCGGCTTCATATGGAATATTGTTCTCATCTCTGGGCTGGTGCTGGCTCCCCAGTATCAGTTTCACCGATTTGATGGCGTACAACGTAGAGCCGTTCGAATGATTAGGGACCCAATAAGCTGTAAAAGACTTGACACTTTGGCTTTGCATAGAGACATCTCCACGCGGTGCGTTCTCTATCGCATTTAAAATAGGGCAGTGTTCTAAAGAACTGTTTGACCTGCTACTTGCTGCCAGATTTTTAACCGAACAGTACGTCACATGCTTAAATATCGTCCACACCACTACTGAGCGGTTTCATAGGAACTTTCTTCCGTACACCACCGAGCTGTGGAATGGCCTGACCCAAAGTAGTGTTTTAAGGGCGATATGACATGAGTATCATCAAAAAGCGCGTCTATCTCCACCTTAAAGGCCAGCAGGGCACCTGTAGCCTCTCTCGTTTGTACTGGGTCGTGGGTGGCGGTTATCACTTAACGTCAGGTGACCCGAACGCTCGTTTTCTTTGTCGGTTTCCCATTAAAAAAAGGATATCTGTCAATGTACGCAACATTTGCTTAAAAAAATTATAATATTTTATTTTGTAAAAGTGTCGAAACCCAGATTTAGATTATATGTATGACACATACATTCCGTTTTACTTTGTAAAAATTTTACTAAATAATATTGAAAATATTTAAAAGATATTCCATAGATTGTTTAGTTTTATATATTCCTAATATGATTAGGTAAACTACGAGGTTAAGCTCCGCCATACGACGTACAATATGTAAGGGCTCATTTGTATTGGTCCTCGACTCAGTGTTTATACAGCATTAGGGGAGTCCCCGACGGCTCTTACGGGTATACCCCGCAAGTGTCCTAAAGACCAATGAAAATTATTACAGGATGTGGTCCCTACGGAATGCATGAACCGAATTCTCCCGCATTCCGAATACGTGTTGTGAAATATACCAATGAAAGTGAGCATTAATGGTGTATGCAAAAAGTAAATAAATATAATAAAAGACCGAGCATAATTATATATATATATATATATATATATATATCGCCTTGTTTATTTGAAACTTCAGACAAAAAGACCAATTATTACAGATTTGCTTAAGGTTATCTTATCATAAAGTTATTATAACCTTCTGTTACTATCCGATGTGCGTGTTGTACTTCATATTTTGATAGTTAAAAAATCAACTATTATTTTTCATATCATTTAGTTCATATTGAAACCAAATATAATACAAATTTTCTCTTAAATACCTTATATTGTAGCTATTACTAATTACTATTAGTGAAAACTGCATCAAAATCCTTTGTTAAGATATAAGCATACAATGGTAAGAAGCGATTTATTTTATTTTTATGTAAAAAATATATATAATATTTTACAGAGTATATATAATATTTTACAGCTTCACGCTGTATCGAACACGCAGCAGAGTAAGGATAGGGAAACTAGTGTTAAGACACTCCGTTCCCCACTTTCCGCTGAATTTTGGAGGCATTGCATGTTAAGTGGAAGAATTAAATAGTAGTATGATCAATTTGATAAATAAATTACTTACGCATCATATCGCGGATACGAAGGCGGATAAGGTGAGGAGGAACCAAAGTAATTCCTCGTGCCCAGTGGAAGAGACTGTACATGTGGATGCTGGACATGCCCCACGTAGCTGTCTCCGAAGAGGGTCTTTGGGTATGGAGAAGCGCGGAAAGGCCGCTTCATGCGTCGTCGGCGCCTATAGTTCCCATTTTCAAACATGTCGCCGCATTGTGGATCTACAAGAAACACCCTCATATTTCTTAGCAAGGCTTAAATTAGATTATATATGAATAGACGAACCTTCTTCTTCCTTTGGCAATTAATATTAATTGATAATAATATAAATAAATCTGTTATTTAATTATGTAAGACGTCAACTTCCGCAACGCATTGATAAATAATTCAATGTTATTTTGTTTTCCAAAGCTTTAACGCTCTAAGTGCAAACTAAAGGTTAGTTTTTGAAACTAAAATTTAAGTAAATCTAACAAAAGCAAAAATAAAAATATATTTTATGTAACATATTGTAAAATATTTCACTAAATTGAAATATATCTTATGTTTTAATTCGCCAAACCACGCAAGCATTTCGCATCGTCCAATTTCGCATTTTATCAATAAAATATAAGATAAATAATCGCTTATGGTATTTAAATGACCGTGTCAATTTAATATATGTTAATAAAAATAAATTCTACAAAAGTTAGTAATAGTATATATTATTAATAATCAAAATTTGACTCACTTAAGATCCAGTAGTTGCCCTTCCTTTCTCCGCCGCCTTCCCGTGGCACTTTTATGAAACATTCATTCAGGCTTAAATTATGTCTAATGGAATTCTGCCATCCTTTCTTGTTCTTTTCGAAGAAAGGAAATTCTTTAGTAATGTAAGCGTAAATTTCACTTAACGTGGCTCTCTTCGCTTGGCTATTTTGTATAGCCATGGTTATGAGGGCCACATACGAGTACGGAGGCTTGGTAAGCGCCTGCGTGGAGGTCGTAGATTGAGGCTTCATTTCTGTATTTCCTGGACTAGCTGGGGCAGGTGGCTTAGAGTCATTTTTATTATTGCTGAAAACAATTATTCTCTATATAGACCTCTACTATTATTATTGTATATCGTATATTTTAGAGAAAAAGCAAATGTATAATATACAAAAATTCGCTACACATTCGCTGTTTACATTCGCCTTGGAATATTTAACAAGAAAATGTAATACCTGGTAGAGTTTGTAGCCTCTTCTCGTGTGTGACTTTGTTGTGACAGAGTCTGGTATACCCTGGACAGCTCTTCATCGGTTTTCGAATTGTTAGAGGTTTCCGGCATATTATCTTGTAAGCAGAGGCGGTTCTCGTAAGGAGAAGAACCTAAAAAAACGACGATATTATTAAATTTATGTTATTATGAAATATGTATAAATAAAAATTCTCTTTGTATCTCATACTACTTTTATAGATATGTAATATTTATTTATTTTTTTGCTCAAAGAGAAAGTATTCAATATTACATTGAACGTCTATTCGAACCAAATCTTGCGACTAGCACCTACCTAGTCGTGGCTTATACTAGAAATATGGTTGCATTAAGCTCACTACAATATTATTCCAATGTTACATTTAATACTCGATATTCAGCCAATTCCATTTCCATGTACGTGCTTCCCAATACGGATTTCTGAGAACGCGTCAAGTATAAACCTAAACAAAGTTGTGCTAAGATATACGTTATACCGATCTTAAAAATTAGCTAACTGTTTTAAATCTATATTAATCTTTTGGAACATATTCGTAAGCTTATATTTATTCTTATTTAAAACAACAGTTTATTACTCCTTTTCATGATGATCATCATTACATTTTAAAAACATTCCGTTTTGAGTTATGGAACTTAACGCCGTACTATGTCTTACTAAATAATACGGAAACAAAGAATATTATAAATAAAAATAAATAAATAAATCAGCTTCACGCTGTATCCCGCACACAGAAGGGTATGCAGAGGGAACCCAGTGTTAAGACAAACCGTTCCCAACTTTCTGCCAAATTCTGGAGGCATTACGTTTTGAGTGCCAGAACTCAACGCCGCGTTTTGCCTCGACACCAGAGCGAAGAAATGGAAATATAAACGTAAATAAATATTCCACTTCCTCGAGTGGGGATCGAACCCACGACTGTCGCGTGGGGTAACTCCTTGTGCCGCTGCTGATTTTACAGTCACACTGTGCTACGACCGGTCTTTTGAGGTATTTAGTTATCTATTTCAATATTATATACTAGATATAATTAATCAATCTATATCTCGTTAGACCACTTTTGCAAAGGTGGTACTTTGCTTATAGTTTCGCTTCACTATTTTAGTTCTTCATTAGGTGATCCAATTTTCAAATCAATTATGGCGCAGAAGCACAAGTGACTGTAAACGCGACTGGTTGTGGGTTCGATCCTCACTCCAGGAAATGGAATACTTAATATTTCCATTTCTTCGCTCTGGTAAAACGCAGCGTTGAGTTCCGCGGATCAACACGTTATGCTTTCAGACTACAGCGGTAAATGTGAAACGGATTGTCTTAACGCTAGATTCTCTCTACCCACCCTGCTGAGTGTGGAATACAGCGCGACGCTGAAAAAAAATTATAGCCTAGGTCATATCCAGATTAAAGAGCTAAAATAGTTTTATTCGAATCAGTCTAATAGAGCAGAAGTTGTGCACATAGAGACGAGCAGACAAATATTTAGAAAGCATAGATTCATTGATAGGTTCAGTTATTATTTACTGATTACCCTAACTGTTTTTCTTTCGTAGAAATAATTTGTGGTTTCTTCTTTATACTTAATCTACTCTTTATTAATGTTTTATTATATTTATAACCGAATCCATTTGATATACTTATGTTATGCCGTCAAAGACAAAGTAATATACATTATTAACGATTTCAAACGTTTTCTTTTTTCTATTAGACATTGGCCTTATTATATGAAGATTTTCCGACTATACGCCACCTCACATTGCTTCATTTCGTAGAAAATATTGTGGCAATACTGTGGTATATAGCGTGCTAGTGTCAATAACTTCGAAATAGAATATACGAGTACATCCTTTGTAGAATATTTGTCGTAGCTGCTCGGCAAAAGAGTGAGTGTGTGCAATTACTGTCGTCTTTGAGAATTTTAAAACGTAGACGTGTCTAGACGTAGACGTGTTTTAAGTAAGAATCAAACCCACAGCCATAAATGTGTAAATTAAAAATTTTCCCGTTAGTGCAAAAGTTGAAGAAAATTTCTGAAATTATAAAGTTCAACTAATCTAATCTGAACTTATTTATTGCATTAAATATATTTTATAAGCCATACACTTACTTGCATAATAATCCATCACGTAGTCTATGCATGCAAACAAAAAATAATATAAATTTCGATACTTATTTATATTAATTAAAATTTTCAGTTTAAATAATATACCGGTTGTTTTTAAGGGTAATAATAAAATCCTAATTTTTTAGGGAAGGCAGAGGGAACCTAGTGTTAAGACACTCCATTTCTTAGTTTCTGCCGGATTCTGAAGGCATTGCGTGTTGAGTGGCAGAACTCACCGCCGCGCTTTGCCTCGACGATTTAAATATGTTTAATATAGCTTGAAAAAAAAGAGCTTTGAAATCAAAAATATTAGAACTGTATCTAATTCTTTATTTATTAGAAAAAATGTAATTTGAATGAAATATAACTAGAGAATTCAATGTAAAATTCTAATATAGAAAAATTGTTATAAAAGAAAGGACGATATCAGTCCAAAGTCTTATTTTATTAACGATCACTTGTAATAATTAGCTAGACATCTTATAGCCCATTAAAAATATAAATGTAAAATAAAAGCCAAGTTCAATGTTGAATAATCAGTAGTCCTCGACTACACCGACAAAAGAAAGAAATAATTATGTAATTGTGAAATATTTTTATGTTATCGAATAAAAAAGATTGTAAAACTTTGCCTAAATATATTTTTATATGTATGTATATTTTATCCATTTCGTAGCAAATGTTAACTCTTAGAAAATAAGTAATTTAAAAATATTTTATGTGAAATAAAAATAAATTTATAATTTATTATATAAGTCAGGAGTCAGGTTGTAGGTTCGAGGAAATAAAACAATTACTATTTTCATTTGTTCGCTCTGGTGTAGAGGCAAAGCGTAGAATTCCTCCATTCAACACGCAAAGCCTACAGTTAGCGTACTAGGGTCCCTCTATATGCAAGTACAAGTACAGTGCGAAACTTAAAAAAAGTTAAATTATATAAATGAAGTAAAAATGCCAACAATTTCTCGCTAAGAATGCGTCAGACAGTATATCGTATTCACCGTCGTACAGGCATTGTGGTTCCGAACAATGCGTATTTATAAAACATTACCACCGTATCGCTTGAAATTAATAACAAATAACAATTATGAAACTTTACCGCGAGAATTGCCCGTTGCAAGATTTTTGGTATTGTTATTCGGTTACGACTGTACTATGATTCAATATGGTTATTCTATCCATTTATTCAGCTTCACGCTGTATCCCGCACACAGCAGGGTAGGCAAAGGGAACCTAATGTTAAGGCACTCCGTTCCTTACTTTCTGCCGAATTCTGTAGGCATTGCGTGTTGAGTAGCAGAACAAACGCGGTGCTTTGCGTCGACACCAGAGCAGAAATGGAAATGTAAACGTAAATAAATATTTCACTTTCTCGAGTGGGGCTCGAACTTACAACCGTCGCGTTACAGTCACGACCTTGTACCACTGCGCCACGAGGGCCTCAATTCAATACAGTAATGGGCAATAGTTTATATTTTGTCCATGCTTAAGTTCATGAACGAAAATGCACATGTTTCTGCAGTATGTAACTTGTATACTATTTTTTTTCAGCTCAATCAGAGGAGCTGGAGATATTGTGTGTTAAGTGGCGGCGTTCTAACCGCGCTTTATCTCGACGCCAAAGCAAAGAAATGAAAATGTTAAGTATTTCCTCGAGTGGAAATCGAACCCACAACCTGTCGCGTTTACAGAAGCTCGTACCCTTGCACCAAGACTGGCCTCAATAATTAGCAAAGTATTATACTATACTTTGTGAATATTTAATGATATATGAGAAAATACTTCTGGGCATTCCTTGGATTCACCGTGCTAGTGACGGAACAAGTTTGTAGCGGTAATTCGTAATTCTGACCCATGTAAAGGCTAAGAAAAAACTTTACCTAATCAAACAGTAAATTTTCTAGCGGCGCGGTCTTTGAAGTACTTTCTAGAAACAGATGATAATTCTAGACAAGCTGAGATATTATAGAGAGAATCCGATATTGTAACAAATTACTATAGAAATAATTTTAATTTAAAGAGAACTTCATTATCGACAAACACTACGTCATTCTTGCGATAACATATTGTAACTTTACGTCTATCTATATCTAATTCATATTTCGTCGTATTTTTTATTATAATATATTGTTATAAATTAATTGTCCTCTTGGATATAATAAATTAATGATATATCTTTGAATTAGCACATTGAGACAACGCCAGACAATAGTCATAAAATATAAAGTAATAATTTACATCGAAGTCAGTCGTGGCGCAGGAGCACATGCGTGAGACTGTAAACGCGTTTCGATTTTCGCTCTGAGGACGACGCAAAAGCATGGCCTAGAATTCGACGAAAATTGAGGAACGGAAGTGTCTCACCGCCAGGTTTTTATGTTCCCACTACATATGCAGTCAAGCATGAATATGACATGTAGCTTAAAAAAATACATAACATAGCACAGTTGTTATTTGTTATACAATTGTAATCGATAATTTAAATATATGTACAAACTCTTCGACAATTTGTACTACATACTGACGTTATTGTATTTATCAGTGGACAAAAAAAAACAAAATCACGACTGCATAAAAACCATAAAGAAATAAGAAAAGCCCCAAAATTTATTAAGATTACTCTTAAAGTTTTACAGTACGCATTGGGAAAATTTTATGGTTGAATAAAAGGCCTAGACTGTTAATTCTAGTTCACTATTGAGCTTGTTCTTTTTACTTTTTAGTTTTTATCTAAAATGTTTTTGTATATGTGTACACATGTTAGTATATATTAGATTTAATATTAGTGCGTAAAATTATGGTATAATAAGAAATATATAGGGATTTGAATCCGCTTTCATTGCGGTAGTAATACTAAGGATACTTTAATATTAGGAAAAAAATTAAGCCTAAAAGGATTGAAAGAAAGAAATAGAGGTTGAAAGTTTGGATGATATTTTTTTAAAAATCGGCACCGATTTTTATAACTAAACTGAAAATAATTTCTTAAACATTTAAAAAATATTGAATTGTATAAGAAGTTGTATATTGTTACGTGTACCCAAGTTTTTGTTAAGTAACAAATTACCAAGACAAATTAATATTAAAACTATAAGCTACTTTTATTTTTATCATTTACTTAATATGCTGTGTTTAATTATTGCCGTGTATTCCCGGCTTAGAATAGGACCACCCATTTTTTTTATGGTAAAAGGACAAGGCAAACGAGCGTTCGGGTCACTTGAAGGTAAGTGATCACCGCCGCCCACGACCCCGTGCAACACTAGAGGAGCTACAGGTGCGTTGCCGGCCTTTAAGGTGGAGGTAGACGCGCTTTTTGAAGGTACCCATATCATATCGACCTGTCAACACTGCCGTGGGTAGGCCACAGTTCCGTGGCGCGTGGAAGGAAATTTCTACGAAACCGCACAGTAGTAGAGTGCCACGTATCCAGGTGGTGTGGATGATATTTAAGTTTGTGACGTACTGTGCGGTTGGAAAATTCGGCGGTAGGTAAAAGGTCAAACAGGTCTTTAGAACACTCCCCATGATAAATGCGATAGAAAACGCACAGCGAGGAGACGTCTCTACGCAAAGCCAAAGTGTCAAGCCTTTCACAGCTCATTGGATCCCTAATGATTCGAACGGCTCTACGTTGTATGCGATCAAATGGGTCAAGCTGATACTGGGGTGCACCAGCCCAGAGATGAGAACAGTACTCCATATGAGGCCGAACCTGGGCCCTATATAGGGCCAAACGGTGTTTTGGCGTAAAGTACCGTCTCGCTGGTACTGGTGGTGTCGTAAGAGGCGACTAAAGTACGAGTGGGAGAGTCACGTCGCCAGCAATGGCAACACGCATGGGCAGACGCGACCGGATCATTACCGCCCCCGGCATTTAAAACCGGCGTGAAGTAGTGGCTTTATGCCACTACGTTTCGCATTAGGTAATGCCGGGCCCCGGCGCCCAACCACCTCAAAAGCTGACAATGCACCAGTAGCTCCTCTGGTGTTACGCGGTGTCGTGGGCGGCGGTGATCACTTACCATCAGGTGACCCGTACGCTCGTTTGCCATGTCTTTTCCCATAAAAAAATATATCTTATACTTAATTAATATACCTATAGGCCAATGTCACCTTAATTAACGACACCTTAATTAGGCCATTCAGACATAAATAAAATATAAAGCTTAAAACAATAATTACGGGTAAAAATAATTGAATAAATTTAAAATTACATAGATAAATGGAGAAATACTCGTACAATTTAGGGGAACCAGTTACAGACACTTAGGTAATATTTTTTACTTTTTTAAGTTCATAAGATTAATAAAAAACGACTATCTCTGTAGAAAGTAATAAGCGGTACCTCGTGCTTAACCTCTTAACAATTAGTATAAAAAAGTGCAGATTTTTTTCGTTTGATGTACATTCAATTCTTTAAATAAAGTGGAGGGGAAAAAATATACTATACTAAATATTATCTGGAACTATATATGCAGTTAGTTTTTCATTCACAAATTAAGAAAAATGTATCTATA
>DWGR01001425.1:0-16240 GCA_018247715.1 Heliconius burneyi | reverse complement strand
CACGAAGATGAACGAGCTGTGTACCATTTCTAATATTTTGCAAGCTTAGATTTGATATATGGAGGGACGGCGCTGTTGACAACAGATAAAGTCGGCACTAAGAAGTGCCAGATGGACAATTTGTCTTAAACGAAAACCTCGCTTTTTTGCCATTTAACTTGTTTAATCGATTATCTTACTTCTGCAATAATGTATTCATCGTTCTTTTGTTAGAATAGCCGTCGTACGACGTAATATGAAAAATGCCGTTTTTTCCAGTTCTCGTCGGAATTTTTAAAAATATTCTCTGTTATTGTTCCCCTAAGCTCCCCCTCCAGGCCAATCGTAGCTGTACAAGCATGCGGCTGTAAACGGGAGAGACTGTGGGATCAATTCATACATGAGGAAATGAAATATTTAGTATTTTTATTTTCTTGCTGTGGTAACGAGGCAAAGCGCGGCGTTGAGATCTCTCATTTAATACGCAATGCCTCCAGAATTTGCATGTTTATATATTAAAAATATCACCTATAACCTTTCTTTATTATCTAGTTAAATACTCGTAGTTTAAAACACAATAATCACACGTTTATTTCTGTATATAAAAAGATGTGATTTAATGTTTGCAATCGTTGTAAATTCGCTTCCCACTCGGGGGAATTAATCCGTCACTCAACACGCAATGCGTTTAATTCGGCTGTCTCGAGTAAATTAATTTCATAACTCTAAGTTGGTACACGGGAAACTCTCTAAGCTATTTAAAATACGTTAATTTACACTTCTCTAACAAGAAAATTGTCATGTAGAATTTTCTACGTGGAAATTCATGGCATCGATATGATTATCTTTGAAACGATAGTCAATTCACTTAATGGCTATCAGCACTTCGAGAGGCTATTTCTTGACTATTGGGTCAAGAGCCTGATGCTAAATTGTGTTTGAAACGAGAAGTATCAGCAGGTTCCTCATAATAGGTTCAAGGGTCCTGTGGTGGCAAAATTTTTAATCAAGTATACGAATATGTATTATAAAGTAGTTGATTTGTAGTTTTAGTGTCTTAATTATTCAATGTCTATTTTTCAAATTATTATAAATACTTATATAACAAAAGTCAATAGTTAGCTTAGTTGATGCCCCAGTTCAAATCAGAGTTGAATTATTTTCACGTATATAGCCCCGACTATTGACACGGGGGAGCGCAGGGTATTCAAACGCAGGAAATTACCTGTGATAGGGCTCTTCTAGTCCTTCAAACACCGTAACATCTAATTGACGTAGACGAGGATACTACTAGTCCTCATGAACGTAAGCTATTCAACTTTACTGATAGACCGGTTAATATTTACTTTACACAAATCAAAAGTTACTTAAGAAAAAAAGCAGAAACAAGAAAAGAAACGATCAAAGTCTGTGACGCACAACAATTCTTATATAGAGGCACAAAAGACATAAAAATGTACATACCTCTAGCACGAGGCTTGGTGAGTAGCTTCTGGACTATACTGTCATACGCCCCTTCACTCGCTACACCGGAGTCTTTCACCAGCTTCTCTTTCACAGCTATACAGATACCGTTGCGTGCTAACAAAGCTTCAAGTTCTTCGAATGCCTGAAAGAAAATTAACTACTATTTTTTTAATACGTTTAAACTAAAAAAAAAATGTTTATTTTAATTTTTCGAAATCTAGTTTAAGTTAAATTTCTTATGTAAAAGTAAATAAAACTCTTCCATTACTGAGAAAATCTGATCTTAAATGTTAGTATTTGGTTAGGAAGAATATCGTGAATTTCCATGTTTACGTCTTACAATCTATTAACTAATTCTTGCACAAAAATGATAACTTATTTTAACGCATATTTTAAATAAAAATTAAAAATATAACACAAAGACGAACGAACAAAAAATGTAGAGACGTCTTCATATGATGAGGCTGTGACAAAGTATTATTGTCTTTTAACGAGTTACTCAGTTGGTATTACTTTTCACAATCATCAATCAAAAAACATCAGTTTCACGCTATATCCCTCACACAGTAGGGTATTTTTTAAGAATATACATATGGGAGCCCTTGTGGTGCTGGAGAGATTGTGGGTTCGATTTCCACTCGGAGAAAAAGATTTTTCAAAATTTAATTGAGATATAGTTGAGGTTTTTAACTCTAGATATACTGATGGCCATATACAGCGTTAGGCTGAAAAAGGTTAACTTTTCAATTATCTGGTTATTTACTAACGTAGAGAGTAAATTGATCGAAAATATCGATAATGTTTCATATACCGTACTATAGAGTCAATTCATTTAAAATGTACATACATTAATACAATATTTAAATGTAAACCCGAACAGATATATACAGAAATTATTTTGGAGGGCCGCCACAATATCAGTTATGTATGACAGTGGGGTGATTCATATCGACAACTTCGAATGTACTGCTCAGTTTAAATGCAATGCTTACAATGTTTGCAATTTAACGTTTTAACTTTGGAAACCTCAATTTATTTTTATATGGATTAATATTTTACCGTGGCGCCTGATGGTTCACTATAGTTGCGAGATCGATTCCCATCCAGGGGTATGATTATAATGAATACTAGTAATTCTAGTAGACAAAGCGCGGCGCTAACGTCGCGCAACGTCTAGGACATCCAGCTCACTCTTTTAGTTGACAGTATGTTAAGGAATTTTTTTTTCCCCAAATTGATCAGACAAGGGATTCGTTATCGAATAAATAGAAATATAAACTTGTGGGGATCGAACCCACAACCTTCACGTTACAGTCACACCCTCGTGTCGCTGCGCCACGACGGCATCAAAGATGCTAGTAATTTAACATGTACAATTTTCACGTGTTACTGTGATAACATAGACGGCATAAAAGTAACTTAAAAGTATTCGTATGAACAAACAAATTGTGAACGTTATAAAAGCGCCAAAGTTGGCTTTGTTTTACTCCCGTTCGAATGAGTGTATTTGATATTGATACATGAAAAACAATGTATTTTTTTGTATTTACCCAAACGAAATTGCGGTCACTAGCTATATTTAAAAATATTACATACGAACCTTAATACCGTAGCTTGACTCTTCGTAGATGATAGACACGTAACTCCATCCCAGTTTCTTTACAATCTCGACCATTGCTTGTACCTGATAAAATATATTAATAAATTAGGTAGAAAATTTTTTAGTAAGTAAATTTTGAAATATTTTTGACCAACAATGATAAGCTCGACTTCATACCCATATCAAATTATTTTTTTGAAAATCTATGTTATAAAATATATTTATATATCTTTATCAAAAGAGCGATAACCAGTGACAATGAATCGCCAAAGAATACGGTCTCTTGCATATCTCCTTCGCCTCGTCCACTGGCTTCAACCTTTTCGTGCTGGGGTGTCCTCATGCTTCCCGCACATAGTAGAGTAAAGAACCTAGTGTTAAAACACCACTTATGACATTTCCGTTCCCCTCTTTCCGCTGAGTTCTGGAGGCATTGTATGTTGAGTGCCGGAACTAGACGTCGCGTTGTAGCCCGGTTTCCACCACAAAAGAGAAATGAGCCAGTAATGTTTAGGCCGGACGGACTCTTTATAAGTAAAATATATTCACATTTGCACCAACAAAGAGTTTTTTAGTAATTACTTCGCTCTGCCCCCTAGAACTGAGCGAGTTCATTTAAACTCTTTCTGCTAGCTCGGTCCTTTCCGTCCGACTATTTATTGGTCGAAATACAAGTTAGGTTTTTGCTGGAAACGCATTTTACTCTTGGGAGGTCAACGTAATGTGGTGAAAATCGGGCTTTTGCTTCTCTAGCAAAGCAAGGAAATGAAGATAAAAAATATTTAATTTACTCAAATGGAAGTTGAACCCACAACCAGTCATATTTAGAAACGCACGTTTGTGCCAATGCGCCACTACTGGTGTAGTTTCATTAATCGTTTAAAATATTGAATATTTGTGTTAAAACACAGACGAGCACTAAATTCTCTATCTAAATTACAATGTATCGTCGAAAATAAAAAGAATTTCGTGTATCGTTATTCTGTTATCTATTTCAGCATATAAATTTTGCATGTTGAATGCCTGACACTAATGCCACAGTTTGAACAATAAAATAGAAAAACTACATGTATGTAATTTTTATTTTATGCTTTTTATCGCATTGTAGAATGGAAAAAAATTAAAAACCTAGTGCTAAGACAGTCTGTTAATCCGTTTTCTTTAAAATTTTGAGTCATTGTGTGTAGAGTGGCAGAACTAGTCGCCCTACCAGAGCAGGGATATAAAAATAATATTCAATTTCGCCGAGTGGAGATCGAACCCACAATCAGAGAGAAGAATCAGAGTTGTTCTTATAATAATGTGCATAACAGAGATGCATATAATTTCACTAAATCAGCTTAAACTTTAGATTGGAATAATTTATATCACTAATTATATTTAACATTTATATCCGCAATTTATAGTTTATAGTGTTTTATTCATATTTGTTGTTTACTCACCAACTCAGGTAATATAACAAAATAAGAAGTGTATTACAATAAATGATTACGCTTTTATAATAGGTACGTAACGTAAAGAGCTTTTCCGCTCGACATATACGAGCTTACAATCAACGTTTATAGTACTTGGGGCCAATAAATAAGATACAGAAGACAGCATGTTTCTACTTTATATCATCCCCAGAGTATTGTTTGTGGAATTGAAATTGTCATCTTAAATAAGATTGTACCTACCTACCTACACTGTCTGTACCCATTTAAGAAGTTTCCAATGACAAAATAAAACATTTTGCTAGTTTTTTCCCGTTTAGCAGGGCAGGCAATGGGAACTTATTGTTAAGACTCTCTATTTCTTAAGCACTCTCTAATTTTCGAAACATCATGTGTTGAGTGGCGGAACTCAATGCCACGTTTGTCTTCTTACCAAAGCATGGTAATGAAAATAATCCATTCACCCAAGTGGAAATCGAATCCATATCAGTCGTGGTTACAGTTACATGCAGTGCCGCTGCATCGGGTATTATTCATTCACTTATTACATATACATGATATACATTGTCATTTTTGTTTATTAATTCCTTTTATTTTTTTGTATTATAACTGTAATAGATCAGCCAGTGTAGGCACATTTATAAAATTATTTTTAAAGAAAGACAATTTTTTTTTTCAGAAAACGTAGTCATTTATCGTAGCAGGATTTGAACCTACGGCTCATGGAATCCGATTATCAAGCTACGTCAAAATGTCTAGAAAACTAAACTTTACCTGATGATGATCGGACGGTATTGTTCTTGTAAAGTACTCGAAACGAGCTTTATTTGATAGTTCCGGCGATGTTGAGAAGAATGACACCTGTCGACAAAGTTAAAAAGTTTTAAAATTTTCAATAATAGAAGAAAGTGTCTAATGAGAATAAAAAATAACAAATGATAATGATAAATCTGGTCGTAACTATTTGATTCATTTAAATAGATATTTAAAGTGTTTTATAAATTGGTATTTATAGTATTTTATTACGCTGTAACCCGCATATAGCAGGGTAGGTAGATGGAACCTAGTGTTAAGATATTCCATTTCCAACAAATTTAAAGTATTACTCCACGCTTAACTTATACGTACGAAAAATACTTATTTAGAAAACTTATAAAAATTTTAACGTAGCGGGACTCGGGCTCGCGCTTCCTGGAAACCGACCAGGCGCTCTGACCACTGAGCCATACGTTCTCATCAGGCTACATCAAAATTCTTATAAGCTTGTTATAACTTATTTATGTTAGTTGTTTTCTAAATAAATATATTCCATGTGGTTTGTCGAGATATAATCTGATGAGTACGAAACTTTAAGCCCCATTTTATTATTTCCCCAGGGCCATAAATCATTTTCACGAGTAAGCATCAAACCCACAACCGTCATGTGTATTAAGTCAGGCGTTGTGCTGCTACATCATGGCGGCCTTATATTTTAATGTAATATACATAGATTTGAGATATAGATTTTTCATCTCTTTACTGGTATGACAAAGTGCAGTTCTTAGAAAATAATGTTAAATATATTTTTTTAGCATCACGCTGTTTCCCGCTTGTTGCAGGGAGCCTAGTGTTAAGACACTCCGCTCCCCACTTCTCGCTAATTTCTTTACAAAGTAAGAAGTAACTTTTTTCGAAAATTAATGCAATTTGTTTTAAACATTTCAACGCTATTCAGGTCTGGTAGGTGTTTATTAATGAAAGTAGGTGAGCAACGTGAGGTCATTTATCATCGACGAATCCCAGGGGCCGGTGGGAATGGGGTCGTTACCCAACAGATCATGAAATAACCGTATTTCTTTTGTTAGAATGCGAGCTTTCGTATAAAAGCTCGTGCATGTAACGAATAGGGCCTTGATCTGAAAATAAGGTAAAAAACGTTATTTTGTAGGGTTCCGTACCTCAAAAGAAAAACAAAACCATTATTGGAATACTTTGTTTTATGTCTGACAAGGCCTTTTTTTCTTAAGAACGCGTGGAGATATCGAGTTGAAATTAGGATCAAATATCCAGTAGATATCTAAAACAATATTAGTATAGGCCCTTCTAGACCCTTAGTATTAATTTTTTTTAGTTTTGAATGCGGGGATGAAGAATAATACGCATGATTAATAAATTTTCCATTCTTATTGCAAGATGTAGTTTACCGAATTTTAAACAAAATTGGAAATGGATATTATAGTTATCCAATGTAATAGACAGTATAGAGTCTATTTAAGGATAATTTACATTAAAATTCAGAAAGTTTTTCAATAAATTATAAATTTAAAGCCCAAATACCTTTGAAGCTTTCGTATTTTATAATTGTACGCTTACAGACCAATTTGAAATTTATTAAAGGTTAAACCTAAGTGCTTTTAATAACTGTATTTTAATTTTGGTGTAATATAAAGTCATGGTGCACAGTTTGAGTGTAAACGCGAGAGTCGTGGGTTCAATTCCCACTTGGCTGAATCAGTTATTTTCATTTTCTCGCTCTGATAATGTGATAAAACACTAAAATGGATATATTATAAATATTAAATTATACACGATATACAAAATATCGATTAAAACAGTTTAATATACGAACAGTCATCGGTCAAAGCTAGCAAAAAACCCTTATTCCCTCAGGATGATCGGCAAACAGATAAGACATTGGTAAATGTCACACAGTTGCGGTTAATGTCCGGAATTTGCTAACTTTACTTCAAAATATTAGTGACTTATAGCTTTATGTAATATAACGGTTGGGCTTGTTATATGAGTCAGAAAAAAAATAAGATTAATAAAAGTTTGAGATTAGATTAGAAAATTAGAGATGTTTTCCACTTTTCACACAGTTATTAATAGGTCTGTATAGAGCTCCATCTGCGCTGTACTTGCCTCAATCAGGTCGAGAAATCAGAGTTATTATTTCAATATTTAAAGTCTTTAAACAGGAATAAATATTCTTCGTATTAACTTTCAAGTACCTGAGGTATTTTGAACAGCCGCAGCAGATTGGCAACTTGTACAGACGTGACGCTGGATGCAGCACCCACTACACCTGAGATGACTTTCCTCCTGGCTGTCGCGTTGCAAGCGTATTCTGCATCGTCAATGTTGCTTATGGATCCTATATAAAATTTAAGTATCAATAATTTCTATAATTAATTATTTTTTATGAACAATGTGATATTATAAATAATATTCACCTTCGATGTAGGCAAGATTTATTTTTATAAAAGCTATAACTGTATTGTAATATATAAAAAACTATTATTGATACTATATTAATTATATTGATATTTGAAGTTTTATCATTGCAATATATTTTTGAGCTACATTTAAATCCAGAAAAAGTTGGTACCTTTTATAAAGTCCACTGCCATTTCCAGTCCATATGTATCTCTATCGCAGTCGTCTAAAATATGAGCACCAATTGTCACCCCCGGGATGAGCTTCAGCTTATGATTAATTATATCTAAAGTATACAACATAGTTTCTAACGCTTGAACACCTCCTTGCGGCATTACCGGACCACAGGTCATACTTTCCGATCTCTCGTGAACCATCATCAGACCACCCAAAACCAATTCTCCTTCAATTACTGCTTCCCTCTTAATTGGCCAATGCTGATGTTTCTTGTCTTTCAACTCCCCCATCTGGTCTTTGGACATGTTCAACCAATCGTTTTGCCTGTCCGGAATCATATCATACCCTACTAGATTCCTGTCTAAATATTCTCTTTCTCTTAAACTGGTGAACGGATCAAAGTAATTACCAATAGACATATATGGGTCTAGTATAAGCGGGGCATCAGTTTGCTTGTGCCTGTGTCGGTGGTGATGTCTTGTATTTGGATTTAGCAAATCCTCGCTTAGGGAAACTTCGTGTTTCATTTCTGACTGTTGGAGCACGAGGAACAGCGTTGTGGTCGCCAACCAAACTTGGCTGGGACGCATGATAGAAAAGTAAATTTCATACCATTGTCGGTAAATGCTGTTTCCATTGTATTTGAAACATTTTGATCTGGAACAAATGAACATATTATGATAGAGTTACTGTGATTTTGAGTGCTTAAAGTTTAATAAATATTTTGTGTCAGTATGTATCTATTTCCAATTTTCTTATCAAATGGCATATCACAGCCATCACGTGCCAGACCTTTTTCATCGTCTCTAAGAAAGTATCAACTACTTTTTTTGGCATTTGACAAGACAGAGTACGAGTACTCATAAATCTGTTTATTCATTCATAAACGGATTTAATCCGTCTTGCGTTTACTTAAATAAGTAAGTATCCTAAGCAAGATACAAAAAAACCTTTGAAACTCAAAAAGGTGTGTCAATATTTATTCACGCTACTCTTTTTCAGCATTCCCAAGTAAGACGTGGTTAAACGAAATTTCCTAAACTTTTTTTCTTTGAAATAACAATAGATTTACCTAATTTTACCGCAATTACCTCGAGATTTAAATGCGGCTCAAAATAATAGGTACATACGTAAATACATCATATATAATTCGCTATACCACTTGATATGACACGGTTGTTTTGAGGGAACGCAAATAAAAGGATCGACCGTCGTCACATTAAATATCTAATACAAGATAGACAGGAATAACAAAAATTCTATAGGGAAAACAACCTTATGTAAATAATCATAAGGCCCAAATTTTCATGTCAAGATGACCCAAATTTTTCCATCCTTTTCTCCGTGGTAACTAAGGTAAATTATTGATTCTGTAAAGTTGTTTAGGCAATCTTAAATGCTCTCTCATTAAAGTTGTACTTGGATCATTTGCTTGACATTGAATTAGGATACGTTGAGTTTGGGGAAGACTCGTTTATACAGTAAGCAGAAATAATTGATAGGTTACGTTTCGTAAGGCTATTCTTGATAGAATACATTATTAACCTTAAATAAATACTATATTAAGTATTTATATTTGATCTTTTTAACCGATTTTAAAAAAAAGAGGTTCTCAATTCATTGAAATCTTTTTCTTTATTCCATTTACTAGTAACTTCTATTACTATGTATATACAAATTGCGTAGACTACAAAATTATGAAAACAAAAACGTAGAATCCCGTTACTTTCTGTTACCATAATAATTTCGGAAAATCCTCTCAAGAAGCTTTCTTAGACTTGACTTTGCACTTTGTAATATAAGTTTCTTTGTTCACTTTCACATTATATCCCACACATAGCATTATTCAATCAACATTCATTCTTATGACACTAACATACATTAAAAACTGTTCTTGCCTATCCTAGGATAGCGTTACTGTGATTAAATATTTAGGAGTTTTAATAGACAACACATTTTGTTTCAAATTTTGAATCATAGAATACTGCAGAGAGAACTTGGAAACTGATTTATGTTTTTAAGAAATTTTAAACGTTGCAAATCCTTCAGTCCTGAGACCGGTACATTGTGCCCTGTATCAGTCAATACTTACCTACTGCATTACACCTTGGCGTTTCTAAATCAACTCTGATGACTATTATATTATTAAACGCGTTCAAACATATTTTCTTCTTTTCCATCCATCGCATTTATGTCGCGGTCGTATCTCATGTGACGGTATTGTTAAATACAGAAAATAAAATAATAATACACACATAATTATTTATAAGAGGTGAGGGAACGGCTATAAAAAGTGACAATTTTGATGGATTGGGTCAGTACGTCGTTAGTCTGCCTCCCGGAAGGTGTAAATCTAAGACGGTGTTTAAGTATTTAAAATCAGTGTCAGTGCTGAAACTATGTGTGTATAAGTGTAAAGTGTCATATAGAAACGGTGTAAATTTTACGAATCGTCTAAAATGTGAAAATGGAATAATAAATTGTGGTTATTAAGTACAATCTATATGTACAAATACAAATCATTCACAATCTTCATAAAAATGATATCACAAATGTGCCTTTTATTTCTCACAGAAGGCAAGATTTAGTATTTCTCCAACGAAGTCAATTATTTGACAATTTCACGCGAGGCGACGTTCTCCGCACAGTGTGGAGCACCATGTATAAAACATGAGTATTTAATGATGTAGAAATCTCAGTGTTACGTATAGATCTTTCTTCTTCATCCTGGCATTAATCCCGGCTATTGCCAGGGTCTGGCTTCCTGCTCAGCCTACTCCACTTTGCACGGTCTTTAACGTCCACGGTGGTTAGACCATTGGCTCTTATGTCCTGCATCACGACTTCCAACCAGCGCTTTCTTGGGCGTCCGAGAGGTCTCACTCCAGGGTCTGACATAGCAAGGCACTTGCATCCCACGTAGTTCTTAGGCCGGCGCGTAACGTAGCCAAACCATCTCAGGCGACGCTCTTAGAGCTTATCTGCTACGTCACGGACTCCAAGACTACCTCGAATGAACGTGTTGCATATACGGTCAGACCGCGTTACGTCGCACATCCACCTCAGCATCTTCATTTCCGTGACGCGAAGCTCCTGAGTGTGCCGAGATAGTGTTGGCCAACATTTGCTGCCGTATAAAAGAATCGGTCGGATGATGCTCTTGTATATCAGACCTTTGAGTTTGGGCGGTATCCTGCGATCATCGCAGGATATATATACCGCCCAAACTCATTTCCTCCTAGCTAGGAAAAGGCATAAAGCTGCGTTTTTAGAGATGTGCCGAGTCGCTATTTTGGACAATCGAGTCGACTCGAGTCAGTCAATATAGTATTAGAATCATGACTCAATTCCCTTATTCGAGACCAGTACTTGAATTCTATGTTTGGTATTCTAATCCGTCAGACTCGAGTCTGACTCGGGTCCGATTCGAGTCCGACTTGAGTCCGTCAGAATTCAAGTCTGAAAATACTATTCCAGAATAGAAATGTGCCGAGTCGCTATTTTTAAGGATGGAGTCGACTTAACATATGTCAGTTAATATAGTATTTGAATCATGACTCCTTTCCCTGATTCAAGACCAGTACTCGAATTCTATGTTTGATTGTATTCGAATCCGTCAGACTCGAGTCCGTCAGAATTCGAGTCTGAAAATAATAGTCCAGAACTATAGTCAGGTTTTAGAATAAAAGCGAAATTTAAAAAAGAGTTAATTTCAAACAGCGTGTAGGTTAGGTTAAGCATAATGACACAACAATAATGAATCAATCATTTCTAATAGAAGAGTAAAGAAAAAACTAAAAATTACTGGAAATAACTGTTCAAAAAAGAATTTGGGCAAACTTCTTGGACTCCAGTCTGCTGCGGCGCTGGTTGCATAAAAGACCAGCTTTAGAGAAAACTCGTTCCGAAGGCACAGAAGTGGCTGGTATGCATAAATACTTTAAAGCTATTTTATAAAGGCCGCTGTTCGTCATTTTGCGAAGTTCCCAAAATTTGAGTGGATTGACCTTTCTATCCAAATACGGAAACTCTACGTACTGTTACTGTTTCACCTTGATAATTGCTGACATTGTGGGGTTTTCCATGCTCGAAAATTCCAATACCTTTTTATCTAAGTGCGCCCATAAATTATTGGCAGTCACCTCTGAAGTTATTTGCTGGGAATCTGAAGATGAAGTTGTAGGTGTTTCGAGACGTGAAGTAGATGGTAGTAGAGATCTATTTATCACCTGGAATTGGGCTTGAGATTCCTGTGTTTCCAACATCATCAACTCGTCAACAACAAATTGTTGAGCATTATCCGCATTTGTCTCGATGCCAAAACCAGCTTTCTTGAATCTTGGATCCATGAATGTTGCTTTAGCAACGGTCTTGAAAATCTCATAACCGCCAAATCTTTTATCGAAAACGTCCAGTAATTTTATTTTTAACCTGCTAGCGACTTCGGAATCAGAACTGCAACTTCTTAGTGCCGTTTGTACGCCTCTTATAAGAGGTATGATGCAGGATAAGGTTGGATATTGTTCGCCAGATATAATGCCCGTCATTTGTTTCACAGGTTTCAAAACGCAAAGGCACTCCTGCACCTCGATCCATTCATCAGCGTTCATATTGTCCGGACAGCCTGGTAATGAAGAGTTTGCAGCAGAAAGTGGTACTTTGACTTTATAGAGACGTTCTAATAAACGAGGTTCGACGAGGCATACAGTCAAAGGCCTTCTGCAGATCTAAAAAGGCCACATGCAGAGCTCTCCTTTTTTCCCTGTATGTCTCCATCAATGTTCTGAGGGCGAAAACGGCGTCCATAGTACCCGATCCTGGCTGAAATCCATATTGAGACTCGGAGACAGTACACTCGCGGCGGAGCCTGAGGTCGATCATGCGCTCGAAGAGTTTCATGGTATGACTCATAAGCTTAATGCATAAACCATAGTCTTGAACACTGCCCCTTCCCTTGTAAATAGGGGTAATGAAGTTTAGCCGCCACTGGTGTGGCATCTTTCCAGTGTTCAAGATATGGTTAAAAAGGTCAGTAAGCATGAGCACACCAAGAGAGCCCAACGATTTCCACGCTTCGATCGGAATGTCATCAGGTCCCACCGCTTTTCCGTTCTTCATGCGTCGAAGGCAATTACGAGTTTCGTCAAGGGTTATTGGGGCAATAAGTCCAAGGTTAGGCGGTGGGTTGTGATGAAGACTGCATGGGTGCTGAGTATTCAGCAACTCCTGAAAGTAGCTTCGCCACCTCTCCTTCATGGCATGACTACAGAGCAGCGTGCCCTGAGAATCCCTGACGCAAAAACATTTTGCGATATCTTGCGTCGCTTTATCCCGGGATCGTGCCAGCTTGTAAATGAGCTTCTGCCCCTTCACAGTTTCGAGTTTATCGTACAATGGTGACAAACTATCACTGCGGGCTCTGGCTACAGCTCTTTTACTGGCACGTTTAGCTACTATGTACTCGAGTCTGTCTTCAGGAGAGTTAGATTGCTGCCACTTCTTAAAGGCAGCCTTCTTTTCACGAGTCACTTCCTGCACCTTTTCATTCCACCACCATGTATCCCAGTCGATGACACGCCCTCCCCTAGAAAGGCCAAGAACTCGCCTGCCCGCCGCAATGATTGCCGACTGAGCTCGATCCCAAGCATCCTGAGCAGTTTCGGTGTCGGTCGAAAGACTATGACTTTTCACCTTTGCCAGGAAGTCGGTCTGCATCGGTCCATTCAACAACCATCACTTGATCCGAGGCCTACGTTTCTCAGCTACTTTCTTCTTCGGAGTGACGTTAAAATCCATGACAAGAAGACGATTTTGGGCCGTTAGGCTTTCGCCTGGAATGACCTTACAGTTACTTACCCTGCCCATATGACACCGTCTGGTCAGTAAATAGTCAATTTGAGTTGAGTGGGACCCGCTCTTATACGTGATAAGGTGCCGAGGATTCTTTTGGAAGAACGTATTCACGGCGGCCAGATCAGACGCAATACAGGTTCGCAGAATACTTTCTCCCTCTGCATTGCGAAGACCGTACCCAAAACGCTGACGTGACCGTTCAAGTCCCCCCCAACTAAGACCATTTCGGTAGACGAGCATAGGCACTGATCAAGTTTGTGGTAACGCCCTCAATCACTACCCTTACCCGCATCAAGCGGTCGGAGCGACCACTCCACGAAGCCCACTTCAAGAAGCCCATACTGAAGCTCTTCAGAAAGCACTACCGCCACTCCGTTTCTACCTGAAGGTGACCCAGTGTATATAAGCCGATAACCCTGTCCAATGTTACGGGACTTATTGCCCTTCCAGCGAGTTTCCTGGAGGAAAGCACACTAGACCCGACGTCTCATGAGTACATCTGCGAGTTCCCTGCATCGTCCGGTTAGAGAGCCAATATTCCACGTTGCAAAGCGGAGTTTCCGTCTGGGCACTGGCGTCTTTAGCCGTGCCCGTACATGACACGGTAGCGCTTGCCCACTTGTCGCAGGTGTAGGGCGATGTGCGCGCGTCGTTAAGCGGCGACGCCCTAGCTGTATCCATTACTTTACGATTTCGTTCCATGTTAGCGGCGGATGGCGGTTTTACAAGGAGCGACTGCCATCTGACCTCCAAAACCCCTGTGTGGGGAGAAAGCGGGGAAAGAGGAATAGGACAGATAGAAAAGGGGCAACGATAGGTAGAAAGGGATGGTAGGAAACAGGAGGGTATTAAAAGAACCTGTATACATATGTGTGTATATATATATATATATATATATATATATATATATATATATATATATATATATATATATATATTATACATGCATGCTTGTATCGTCCAATACAAGCACGCATAAATAATAACCTTATACTTAAATTATTTTTTATTTCTATCATTACCAAGTAAAAGTGTCATAAGTGTGTGTCTGTATCGCGAAGGTTGTGGGTTTGATCCCCACTTGGGGATACTTATTTACGTCGAGGAAATGGAATACTTATTTACGTTTATATTTCTATTTCTTTACAGCTACACTGAAATAATAAATTTATTTAACTTTCAATATTTCTTCGCTCTGGTGTCAAGGCAAAAACGCGGCGTTGAGAAATGAAAATATAAACGTAGATAAATAGTTCACTCCCTCGAGTGGGGATCGAACCCACAACCGTCGCGTTACAGTCACGCCTTTCTGCCGCTGCACCACGACGGTAAAATAGAAAATATAATTACATAAGCTTTAAGTAACATCTAAAGAAATACAAATAATAACCATGAGTCTGTAGTGTAAGAAATAATATTAAAATTATCCGTTAATCTGGGCATTACAATTTCAGGAGAATTTCTAATCAAAAACTCTAAACATTTAAAGGGCTAATGAAATTTATTATTCGACGAGCATTTATTTTAAGTCCCGCTCTCCACTGAACATGGAGCTATATAGTTATTTGAATAAATTTTTGATGCCATTCTTGTGAATAGAAGGGTGTGTAGAGAAAATCAAGCTAGTATTCCGTTCTTCGCTTTTCGAACATTTGTGATTGAGTAGTAGAACTCAGCGACGAATTTAACCAACCATTTCGGGGAAAAATGTATAAATCTATAGATACATACAGATTTATAATTTATATGTTGATACATAAATGTTATAATTTATTACCGTAATCGAGATTAGAATTCATAAAAATCGCGCTTATGATCAAACACTTTGAAACTAAGTTCAAACAGTTAGGCAGGGAAAACAATTCGATCTTCACTTTCTGCTAGGACGCGTTGCCGCAATATCAATAGAATTAAAGTTATTTTTGTAGGACTTGACCATTCTGTACAGTGGTTGACGTTTACTGGTATTTGTGTGACAACGATTGGTTGCAAATAATCGACAAGGATTGCGGCAATGTGTTCTAGTTGGTATACAGTGACAAATTTGATTGACCATACTAGGGCACTACCATATTAGTTATTATTATGCCATAAGCTATATAAAAATAATGCTTCAAGAAAGTTTTATACATTAATTTGTTTGCTTTTCTGTTTAAGATTTTTTTGTTTGTTGAATTCGGTTGAGTGGCGGATTCAATGTTGCCTTTTGCAGTTTGTGTCACGCAAACACGTTACTATAAACATGACGGTTGTAACACGTATATACGTTACTACAAACATGACGGTTGTAACACGCAAACCCGTTACTATAAACATGACGGTTGTAACACGCAGTCACGTTACTATAAACATGACGGTTATAACACGTATACACGTTTCTACAAACATGACGGCTGTAACACGCAAACTCGTTACTATAAACATGACGGTTGTAACACGCAGTCACGTTACTATAAACATGACGGTTATAACACGTATACACGTTTCTACAAACATGACGGCTGTAACACGCAAACTCGTTACTATAAACATGACG
>DWGR01001424.1:0-16241 GCA_018247715.1 Heliconius burneyi | reverse complement strand
TCGTTATCCCGCTCTGAATAGACAAAACTCCGCGTAGAATCCCACCTTGCAACAAACATGGTCTTAAATTCGAGTAAAAAGTGAGGAACAGTGTCCTGACGCGGGAAACAGAGTGAAGTTTTTTTTTTCTTAAGGAAAGTAACTCTTATATGAACGGAGAAATTGTGATTACGTACACAAATGCAAAGCTCACCTTACGCCTCGCCTAGTTGTAGCTTCACGCTGTAACTCGCATGGTAAGAAGAGGAAACCCGAAAATCTAGATTATGACACTACGTTCTCATTAAGACACTTGTTTCCCAATTTTCCCTCAATTCTGGAGGCATTGTGAATATTCACTCACAATAAAATAGTTAAAATAATGTTGAGAGAATAAATATAATTTGAATAGTTAAAATAATGTGATGTGATCCGCGGCCACTATGGAATAGGTGTCTGGTGTCCACCCCTGAAAAATAACTAATAAAAAAATGTTAAAATTTTTAAAAACTTTTATACAAAAACATTTCAGTTTCAAACTATTCAAAGTAAGAGTCGAGAAAGTTTTGGCAATTTTGTTACTAAATTCCATTTTGAGCATTACTTCCACTTGATCTATAAATATGAAATTTGGCAGCTAACTAACTATACTCTTTGTACTAATTCAAGTGGGGGGCTCTGGCTAAGCTAGGCTTGAATTTCGGAAAAAGCTCGAGACCTCCAATTTTTGTACGCAACACTCGGTTGGTGACCCCACTGGCGCTTGTCCTTCATTTTTATTTTGAATATATTTTTTTTCTTAATATAATATATAAACTAACTATATATGTACATTATACCACAAGGTAAATAAGATAGGTAAGGTAAGGCAGGTTAGTAAACCACTGAAAACAAGGCACTGCCCCTGGAAAATGTCTTTACAAATTAATTACCACGACCGCATGAACCATGCATGTTCAAGAGAATAAATTGACCATGGTCCATACATCCAGCATTTACTAGCTTCTTCTAGCAGTAAAATAAAAGTGATATCTAAGTATAAGTTGCATGTAATATTAACCCCTTAGAGCTTCTACATACCTACATATATGGGGGTTGATGACAGTGAACGAAAATTAATATAATATATGGTAATTTGATATACCTCGTATATAAATCTCCCAAAATCGTACTCCCTGCCACCTTTATTAGTGAGTGAGTTCACAGTAAAATTTCCAAACCTATCATACCTAGTTATTAGTTAAATGAGTAAATTTTTAACGATTTCTTGTAAACAGGTTAATTTTCGGTCCATTGCCTTTCAAATATCTATATATAGGAGTAAGACCGTAACAACGCTGACATATAAACGTACAGTGTCGAAGATGCGGGTAAGTATTCACTATATTCTAATTGTGTGGAGAGAATTTAGTGACTTGACACTCCGTTGTCTAATTTTAATTTAAAAATTTCAATTTAAAATACAATACAATAAATATTATTAGAGTGGGAAAATGTTTTTGTTTTAAATATAATCATCTTCTCGCGTAGGATTTGAACCTGTTACCATATTATATAGTATCAAATTTATTTAATTATAACAAAATTTCAATTTTTAATAACATATATTTATTATAGTTACATGTAATTAATTTTTTTCTTATTATATTATTTTAATTTCAGTTAATATGTTTCTGGTGTGTGATCGTGGCGGTTGCGCGTGCGCAGGATGGTGAATACTATGCGCCACAAACATTTAGACAAGTGAGTTCTTTTCTTTCTATTATACATATATACCTTTAGAATAAAAATGACTAAAACTTTACTATTTTTACAAAATAAAAAGGTATAATTTTTTGTCATCATACTTATAATTGAGCACCAGCGTGCGACTGTAAGTGAGACAGGTTGTGGGTTCGATCCCCCCGTTTCCCGAGACTAATCACGGCGTTAAATGCTTCATAACACAATACCTCTAGGATTCGACTCGACACTTCGAGAGTGAATATAACCATTCTCCCCAACGAGACTTGAACCTACAACCGTGGCATTTACAATAAAACTAATACTAATTAGACATTTTATGCAATTTAGTCAAAATTACATCAACCGTGCACATAACCTGCGACCACCGAGCTGTGACGAATGACCAATCACTAATTAAACATATGTATACGAGTTATATGTAATATTAACATGCGATGTTATTTTAATTAAGTACCTATTATTTTTATTAAGATAAGCGTAGCGCTGTGGTCGTAGCGCTGTGGTGGAGCGCTATAAACGCGACGGCGGTGGATTCGATTCCCATTCAGGGAATGTGGGGAACGGAGTGTCTTGACAGAATGTTCTCTCTACCTACCTTGCCATATAAGGGAAATAACATACAATGTGAAACTAAAAAAAAGGTTTTTTAATTTTGAACGTGTTTCAGTATAGTGTCCAAGTGAGACATCTTAATGAGAACAACAACGGGGTTTCGATTCCTTCTGGGGTAGTGATTTTTTTTAAACTTTACGGTGTATCCCGCAAATAGCAGATTAGGAAGAGGAACATTAGGAACTTAGTGTCAAGTAAGACACTTCTTCAATCTCACTTCATTCTCACTTTCCGCCGAATTCTCGAGGCATTACATAATGAGTGGCGAAACTCAACGCCGCGCTTCACCTCGTTACCAGGGCGAAGAAATTAAAATATTAAATATCCCCGAATGGGGATCCAACCCACAACCGCCGCGTTTACAGTCCCACGCTTGTGCCTCTGCACCTCGACAGGTTCACTACTCGTCGCCGCGGATTATTTTTATAATAATTTTAGTTCCGTGCTGTGTTTAAGTGTTATTATCTAATGCGCAATATCTCGAAATCGGGCCAAATAAGGAAACAAAATATTTTGAATATTCACCGTAGTGGCGCAGAGGCACAGCGTTTGACTGTAAACGGGACGGCGACGGTTATGGATTCAATTATCATCCGAGAAAAAGAAGTATTTTCACTACCTCGCTTCAGAGACAACATAAAGTGTCACAGTGAGTGAGCGATATGTGAGAAACGCGGAGTCTTAAAGTTAATTTCCCTTTGCCTACCCTGCTATATGCTGTTGTATACCGATTATATTTTTTACTTTTAGATGCCTCGTGCCGCTATGTTTGAACCAGCCGACACTCCCTGGGCTTCTTCTCAGAGGAACAATGATATAGTGAGATTTCGTTACTTATAAGGTTCAAATATCCAGCATTTTTTATTTAAAATCGGCCATGTGCGATTTGGGTACCTCCTTGATTATTAGTATCTAATATAAATATAAAACTTCCATTTTTTGTATTTTTTTATGTGTACTTCAAGTCCTTACTTTTTGCCAAATTTGATGATTTAATTTTTTAAGCGACACAGAACAATTAATGTTCTGTGGTCGAAGGCCGCGTAGACTTTATGTTAATTTCAGCTCACCTCCATGCGATCTAGAGAAACATGGTATTGACAGATTGACAGACGGACAACAATTACGTCTTGTGTAGGTTCTATAAGGGTCCGTTTTATCCTTTTGAAGTACGGTTTCGCATAACAGAGGGTAGTCAGAGGAAATCTGGTGTTAAGGCACTTTGTTCCCCACTTTCACTTTCATTCCCTTAATGGGCAACGAATCCAAAAGGCCAAAAAGCCATATTAATGCGGCCAAAGATTAAAAATAATGAAATTGTAAAAATAGAGAAGAAAAATTTATTTGTCGAAATCTACAAGTTTCTATCATTAGATTTGCAAGAACACCACACAGATCTAATACCTTTCTTCATAAAATATTAGTGTTACTCAAATAATAATATTATAAATATATATCTGTACATTTTTTATGTATTTTTTCTAATATATATCTGTACATTTTATTATTGATTGTAGGTGGATCCCTATAGACGGCAGCTGTTCAACCCTAGCAACGATATCACCCCTCAAGGCACCACGGTCCAGTCGTGGAGACCGAACCCACCACCACCGCCCGCTTATGAAAACTATAGAGGTAATGTTGACTACTAATACATTCACTGTGGCTTGAGGTCAAAATCAACCAAATATAGCCTAAACACGGGTGCGTGTTATGTTAGGCATTTTTTATACATAGGCGCCTTATATATAAAATATGTGGCCGACAAAGACTTCAACCGCAGCAGTTGAAAGTTCTCAACAATATGTATAAGTTAACAACAACTCTCAGATAGACATTAGGTTCCCAGGTTATCTCAGCCTACCCTGCTATAAGCGGGATAGAGTGTGAAGCTAAAAATGAAACTATAAGAGGTACATAATAATATTAAAGGTATTATACAATATAGTATACAATATTTAGTGGCCTCGTTCTATGTTTGAAGATAGCAGGGAGCAGGGTAGGCAGACAGAACCTAGTCCTAAGACACTCTGTCCCCATTTTTATTTAAATTTTTCGAGACATTGCGTGTCCAATTGAATTGAAAGTTGATCGGCGGAGTTCAACACCGCGCTTTGTCATAATACCAGATGATACTGAAAATAATAATTCTTCCAAATTGAAATCGAATCCACAACAGTCAGATGCTGTGACGCTACGTCGCAACTGTCTAATTCGGAAAATTTAAGTTTTCGATCGATGGCCACAACTTGGATTCGTGTCCTGCAATGAACGCTCTTTCCGCCGGCGAAATCCTCTTAAGCAGCCACGTAGTGCTTGCACTTTCTCAGGGCCAGACCTTCTCTATCCAACCGGTGCCACTGTAAAACCCAACATCATTAATCTCAAGTCAGAAAAATTTATTTAATTTTACCAACAGGTTCTGAAAATCCAAAAGCGGAGCAGCCTTGGCGTTTGCCGTACGGTATTTCTAAAGAGCAGCAGGCATCCATCTTGCATCACAAACAGTCTTTGAGTTCAGGTAATTTTCCTTTGTCACGATTTTCTTATTCAGTAGATAGGTGGATCACCATTATGGTTGTGGGTTCCGCTTCCGTTATCATTAATTAAATATTTATGATAACGGCAATTAAATAAATAAATTTCTCTTGAATCTTAACCTTATGGTGTTATCACCCACAGGTGATCTCTACCCGGCAACCCATAACTTAAAAACAAGAGAAATACTATTATTAATAAAAAAGAAATACTACTTAATTACTAGTAAATTAGTAAATATAAATAAATTTCATATTATATATATATATACGTATATAGCGTGCGGGTCGTTAATATATTCTTTTATTTAGAGGGTGCCTTCCGTTACGAATACGCATCAGACAATGGTCTAGCTGCGGGCGAGGTGATCGAACCTGATGGCTCAAGAGTTGGAGCCTATCAGTACAAGGATCCCAGCGGGCAGCTCGTAAAGCTGAAGTACAGAGCTGGAAAAGAAGGCTTTCAGGTAAAATGAGATATTAAGACTAAAAAAAGATCAGGAAAAAATGAGATATTAAGACTAAAGATTAAAAGTTTTATGGTGGTTATGAAATTAAATTTTAAATTAGAATTCATTAAATATAATTGTTGTCATATATGTATTCTTTTATTTGTATGTATGTTACATATATAGGTAGGGATAACCAAGGTCTAAGTTAAAATGGAATGTGTACAACAAGTACGTATAGTACGTAAGTAACAAGAAGTATTTCTAAATAAGAGATATTTGAACTCAAAATCTAGCTTCACGCTGAACCGAGCCATAGAAGGTTAAGCAGAAGGAACCTATTGTTAAGACACTCCATTCCTCGGTTGACTCGGTTTTTGAGATATTGAATGTTGAGTGACTAAACGTCGAGCTGTTGTCTTGTTACCAATACGAGGAAATAAAAATAATTCAATCTCCAGCGGGAATAAAACCCACAACCGTCGCGACCGTGCTACTCCGTCACGACAGTCTTTTTTTTCTTAGTATTTACATAATTTATGGGTATTTAAAAACGCACTTCTTTCTTCTTTCTTTTCTCATTTCTTCTTTGTTTTCTCTTTTCTTCTTTCTTTATTTATTTCATTAATTTATTTGGAATTTAATTTTAACAACAACCACTGCTATACAGTAAAGAAACCAAACAGGTATACATAAAAAATGACAAAGACTGAATGAAATAAGTCACAAAAAATGTACAGCATTGTTGCGTAAAGAAAGGTAGGCATTATTTCTTCTCTACCTTTAAAGTGAAGAACGGAATAGGGAGTTAGGTTAGCTCTATTTGTTTCTTTTATTTTCAGATCCTAGAAGGCAGCCACTTACCGAAAAGTCCTGAGCCAGTAGCCCCACCAGCGCCAAGCAAGTATTTTTACTATCATTTAAAGTTTACTCTTTTAAACTGATACAAAATGCTTAATAAAGTAAATGAATACTCTTAAAACTTTTCATTTCTACAATTTTACATATAAATACTTAATCATCATAATTTTTTTAGCTTCACGCTGTATCCCGCTTACAGCAGGGTAGGCAGATAGATTAAGGTGTGTGCGTGTTGAGTGGGATTCGAACCCACCACCGCGTTTACAGTCACATGCAGTGCGACGTCCTAATTTTTTTTCTTAATTGACTGAAATCCTCAACAGTATTTAATACTCAACCGTATACTTATCAAACAGATAACTACCACTCACAAGCGTACGAACAACAAAGAAGACAATACGAGCTCCAGCAGGAATACAACCAGCAGCGACCTGAACCACAAAATTGGCAGAATCAGGTAAAAATAAATAATATATTTTTTTCAACTTTCCCGCATATGGCAGGATAGACAGAGGAAACTTAGTGCTAAGACACTCCGTTCCCTACTTTCCGCCGAATTCTCGAGGCATTGTATGTTGAGTGGTGGATTCAACGCCGGGCTTTGCCTTGTTGTAAGAGTAAGGAAATTGAAATATAATATAAACCCTATCCACTAACTATTATTTTAATTAATAAAATAACACTTAAAAATTTTATTTCATATGTGCAATTGGTTTTTATCATTTCATTTAATTTTTTTTATAACCATTAAAAACAAAGGTTTCATTTCATTAGGGCGCCGAAGGTCCTGGAGAAAGAGGTGCTGGAAGTCAATATTTTAATCAAAACTGGAGGCCAGACGGTCGTGATGATGGGCAGGTATGTTATATAGACTTTTTAGTGTAGCGTGTCAGCGACTAGTTCCGATACGTTCAAATAATTATGTTTTCTAAATTCGTGGGGATAGTTTTTGTATCGTTTTTATATTTTACAATCTATCAATAATAATTACCTCTCCTGTTTATAAAGTTCATATGTTAGGTCTAATACTATTTTTTTGTTCATTTTTTATGATTTCCTGCCTTATTGGTATATTTATAGTAAATACCTTTTATTTTAGTTTCGTCCCTCTTTCCGTATAGCTCCCTGCTATAGGTAGGGAGAACCTAGTTTCCAGACAACTTATTTTTATTTTCTGTTAAGTTCCGCCACTCAATATCTCAAATTCAGGTGAAAAGTGGAAAACAGAGTTTCTGGTAGTCTATTTTCTTCTTATCTTTCTGCATGAGGGGATTGAAAATAATCATATATTAAAACCATAATGTTAAAACACTCCGGTCTTTATATTTTTATTTTTTCTTTTAAGCAATACTAATATTATTTTTTATAATAATTTTTCTTTTCTGTTTCCAGTACCGTGAAAATGATTTAGAAGAACAGAATAGAGGTCCCCATTCATTTGGGGAAGGATACGCATTTGATTTCAAAGGATAAAAATATTTATCATAATATTTACAAAAAACAAAATTTAATAATTATGTAGTTAATCATTAAATGTTGATAATAAACTTTTTTTATTCCTTACTAGCAACCCATACGTAGCTTGGACCGCCTAAATTTCTAAAAAAAAGGAAAAAGCTGCGATTTGTAGCATTGATCTCAATAAATGTCTAAAACTAAAATAAGATATTTATTAATATAAAATAAGATATGTGGCAGAGGGCGTCTTATTGAAAACGTGACAGTTAAGGGTTCAAATTCCTATCCGAGCTATTAATTTGTTTTACACTACGAGCTCAACTTGTTTATTTTCTTTTTAGTTTCATGCAGTTTTTTTATTTAAAAATAAAATAATCGATTAGTTCATATACCCACACTTTATTAAAACAACGTCACATAACTTGCAAACATAAACAACATTTACAAACAAACAAACAACAAACATCATTAAACTATACTAAAACAATAAACTTGCAAAAACAACAAAAGAAATAATGAAAATAAATTGTTATATAGACTAGATTTTATGAATATTGCCACAAAAGATTTTACATCGTTTATCATTAAAATCATTTTATAATGATTATTAAAAGCGTCAAAATATCACTATTAACTATCACAATAATATTATTTTTATATAATATTATGATAGAATATCTTAAATATTGTATAATTTACAAAGATTTCAAATTATTACTACCATACACTTCAGCTCATGGCTTTTTTATACAACTACAGTATAATATAGTATATTTATGACTAAAAAGGTTATAATAAATCAATTTATAATGAAACAAATCAAGAATTTTATGATAACGTTCATGTTTATAACTAAATGTAAAGGACCCAAACCCAGCTATTGCTTATTATATTTTTAATACTATTTTGTACATATTTAAGAAAAACCATCAAATATGAATGATTAATAAATAATGATAATTAATAATTTTTCATTATTTTACGAATATGTTTTTATTACAATTATCTATAATATAATAATGATGAATATCTATAATATAATATATATAAATATGAATGTACCTAACATTAACCTAACATACTCGAATAATTAAAAAAAAATACATTGAAAAAAATGTCCTAAGTGAATTGAAATTAAGGAAAATATTTTCAATATAATATGTTAAATATATATATCTTTAAATATAAATCTAAAAGTTTTTAAAATTATACAAAATTAGAATATATATATATATATATATATATATATATATATATATATACATATATATATATGTATATATATATATATATATATATATATATATATATATATATATATATATATATATATATATATATATATATATATATATATATATATATATATATATATATTTCAATTATAACGAATCTACTATTGGAAGTTTTTGTGATTATATTTCCACTTAAAGGCTTAGTATTCTATATAATTTGAAAGTTTCAAACTACTTTACCTATATAGGTCCTATTTGAATATTTAAATACTAGAAGTCTACTTTTAATTCCAATAAATACTGCAATGGTAAAATTTTATTCACATACAGTTCTACACCATTTACGCAGCCATACGCATCTGGATAGACTGGACTTTGAAAATTATGTGTTATTTACAAATAAGTATATATATATGTAAATATATAGAAAGGGCATATCATATTTTTAGATATATTATATATTTAAATATAACATATGTTATACTGAATACATTATTAAAGGTTTATTAATAGAAATTAATTCGTTTTTCGTACGTTAAAAACAGAGATATTTATGCAAATATTATTAAAATATAACATATATCAATGATAATATTATTATTATATATGAATATATACATATTTCCAAAGTCATCAGTGACAAAAAAAATTCCATTGCAAATTAATCTATACACGTTAGAGATGAAAATGTTATATAAAAGGTCGGGGCAAAATTATTTTCGTATTTTGAATGTAGTTTTAGTAATCAAGTTTTAATATCATTAAATGTGACATTCTGAAGATGCAATAAATAAAAATCTAGTTCCCGCCATTATTCAATTGTTTTTCAATCAAGTAAAATGAACGTATGTAACGAAGAAATTCGGTACATTTTAAAGTTTTATTACAAAAAAGGTAAAAATGCGACGAACGCCGCGAATAAAATTTATGCGGTTTATGAACCTAATGCGTTATCAATAAGAGTAGCACAAATGTGATTCAAGCGTTTCAACTCTGGAAATTTTAGTGTGAAAGATGAGGTTAAATGTAATGAAATATTTTCCTTTGTATGAACTATATGAAAATACTTTTGCCCCGACCTATATTTAGTTCATGATACGAAAACGTTAAATTTGTTATCTTATTTTTCATCTAAGCAAGATATGGTGTACGATATAGTATTTCGATATTTTCATCACGAGTCCATAAGTATAATGTTAAATATATCTATAGTATATTAATGATAAAAGCAGATTAACCATTCTTCTAAAGATCATTGACTATTACTACATTGATTATGAGAAAAGATCTAAAATAATCTAATGAATATATGTTCTATGTGCTAGTAATATTTATATCATTTAAGTTACTTAATTATAAGATATGGAATAAATTTATTTGATAACACAATTATAGTGTCGATAGTATAATGTTATTCTAGAGTAATAATAAATATTATAAGGACTTATTCGAATTGGATGTAACCATTCATATTTGATGTGATTATAAATATCAGCATAACACAGCAATGATTATATGCAAAATATTATACAAATAACTATTTTGATAATATCATCAAATAAATATAGCGTCATATTTGTGAATTAATCATCAAATTTTAATGACGAATACAATCAAAATGTAATGATGATGAAAAAAGTTACAAATCCAAATTTCATAACGAAAATATATTTATGCTTGTATTTCAAACGGAACATAAAATATATTGGTCCAAAACAGTGAAAGTGCCTCAATAACATGTGCTTAAAACGTTATTGTATTAAATTTATTGTCTAATGTAAATTATTATTCCAAACATTATTATCAATATTAAAATATATATTTTTTAAAACAGTATTAGGTATAAAATTAGTTTTTCGTTTTTATAAATAATAACAGCTTAAAGGATGCGGATTTTGTTTTGTCGGTCTCAAAAACACTTATTGTCTACTTTCAAAAATACAATAAAAAATATTGTCAAAGTCACATTTGCAAAGTGTTTGAACTGTTTCACGTTTTATTTGAGTTTTACATAAATATTTTTTTATTATTAAGCTTTTTAAATTAAAAACACCCTGAGTATACGGCGATAGATTATATACATAAATATAGACGAACAGACAACTATATAGGTAAAGATAAATTGGTCGTAAAATCTAAAGAATATATTTTTTTATTTATAAATGTTACTACATAAATATTTAATGCGTATTGGCAGTACCTACAGTATAATTAAATATATTATATTAAATATATGAAATGTTGATATTTTCTAAAATCGTAAGATATATATATATATATATATATATATATATATATATATATATATATATTACTAAAACTATATGCTTTGTATATTGTAAATATTATATCCTTTTTAAATATCTACTTTTGTAACACTACGTTTTTTTGTATTTTTTTTATTCTTTTAAGCATTTCACTTCGTACCTTAGGCATTAATTTAAAAAGATTCGGGCGGGTCTCAAGATGGCGGCGGTGTCAAAATGGCGGGTTTATTCTTCTTCCTCGTTTTGGTAGCTCACGTAGCGAACTGATGATTTCTCGCTTATGATGAGGCTCTAAATAAACAAATAATGAAAATCAAAGTTTCATGATATATTTGTCAATAATTGAAAGTCAAAATGCAATGACAATGATATTTTTAAACATTGACAGCATAAATAAGATATCTTTTTGCAAAATTTGATAAAGCCGTATAAGCATGGGAAAGCTGCACTGGCTTTTAATGATTTTTTAATATTAATATATTGCTTTTTATGGAAAATAGCGACGCACCAATTTTCATACGTTATCTTTATGCTTATTTTTATAATATTTCTTTCAAAATTTTTGTTATAATATAATATATAAATATAATATAATAATTTATAAAATTTTGATATTGAAGCGCTTTTATATAAATGAATTGACATCTTACAGTACGTAATTTAAGTAGTGGATCATATCACAAAGTAATAAAAATCATTATGACTATGTGCAGGCGTATAATAAACCTCTATTGAGAGTGATCTCTCATGATATGTACGTTCGTATACAGTAGTAAATTAAAAAAAAGCTAAATCAGCTTCACGCTGTAACCCGCACACAGTAGGGTAGGCAGAAGGAACATAGTGTTAAGATACTCCCGTCCGAATTTTTTCGAGACATTGCGTGTTGAGTGGCGAAACTCAACGCCGGGCTTTTGCCTTGGTGCCCGAGCGAAGAAATTAAAATATTAATAAATAATAATTCTTTCCCTCGAGTGGGGATCGAACCCACAACAGTTACGTTACAGTCACACCCTAGTGCACCTGTGCCACAACCCTCAAAAATTAATATAAAGTAAAAATAAATTGAAAAACAAAACAAATTGAAAAAATAAATGGAAAAACTCTAAATAACAACGAATCCAGCCCTACCTGTTTTTCATCTCTTGCGGGCGGTGAACGCAGCAGCAGCAAAAACGGTGCATACGCGAAGTTGAGAAATGCGATGATGACCAGCATCCATTCAAAACCGATGCTGTTCACCAGAGTTCCGGAGAAGGCTGGACCTGAATATAATGATAAGTTTTAAACCGTTTGTTTTTTGAGTTCTGCTTTATTACTTTTGTGATGTTTTTTACCTATTCTGACTCACAGTTGAGTGTGTGGGGTGATTTTAATAAAGAATTGTTCTAATTGTGCACTAATTTTGTAGACATAAATATCACTGGCAATTTATATCACAGGCAATTTATTTGCCATACTTATTCTGTTTCTATCTAATGATCTATATATCGTCATTTAATTCTCATTTGAAAGCTTCGGCTCTTTTAAGATACCGAGTAATGGTGGTGGTAGTGAGTGGAGGTTACCATCAATCAACTGAAGACCAGCTCAACAAATACTTTAGGAAGTTTGTGATCACAGGCACAAGTCAAACTTGCGCTATACTCGATGTTATTATTATACTTTATGTCACATATATGTAACCGTAAGATTACAAAAACAGTGAGTTACAATTTTACAATTTGACCACAGAGCATACAAGGTGTCAAAGAAATGAGACTTTGATCATGTGAAGAAATCATGTGATATAAAGTATGATGTATTGAAAATATTTTCTTAGTATATTCGAAAAATAAAAAATAAACGAGATTGGTATTTACGAGTACATACTACACTTCCGCAGGTATACGGATATTTAAATGCAGGTTTGGTTACAGGCTTTTAAATTAAGTACTCTAAAGGTTGTGAAGGAGCTCGCGGTGCGGTATGAGGCAAAGAGGGGGGCATCATTCATTAAATCCTTCTTGGAATATAAATAAATCAACAATGAGATAGAACAAGAGAAAACTTATTACACAAATATAGTTAAGAATACGTTTAAAACATCTGATTTCTCATTAATTCTTACAAAAAACTCACCAACAGCGTATCCCAAACAAAAAGCAGTGTCGCCAATAGCATACACAGATCCGTAAACGGCCGCGTGGCGGATGTCAACGAGGAAGCCGAGCTCCGGCATCATCGAGGAGTCAACCATACCGATAGCGAAGCCGAGACCAGCGTTAGGAATGATCAGGTGTTCCAGCTTACGTGCCATTGGGATCTGTAAAATATATATTTTTTAACTTACCTATGCTTATAAGTAATATCAATCTATTAAAAATAAATAAATATTTTTATTTATCTTTTTATTTATCCCGCATATAGCAGGGTAAGTAAAGGGAACCTGCAAACCTAATTTTAAAACACTCAATCCCCCTTTAAAGTGTCCGACGGAAACAACATTTTTAGCCGTAATCGACACTGAAACCGAAACTACTTCGGCTTTTATGTCAGTTTCGGCCGAAACCGAAACTTCAGTCGATCACGAGTGTTAATGCAATTGATAAAAAAATGTCATTTTTTTTAAATTAAACTTCTTTAAGATGTATATTTTGATTGAAATCTGTATTTTATAAGATGTTACGGCTTATATATTTAAACCAAAGACAGTAAAGCATTATCGACAAGTTTACCAGAATCAGGCAAAGACCGATGATAATGAGTCCGGAACAAGCGGCAAGCCAGCGTCCCATTTTGTGTCCAAGAGGTCCAAAAAGATTGGTGCCTGAAAAATTAAATATTTTAGAACTGCTCCATTAGATAATTAAGTTTTCCTATTAAAACTTAATTATCTAATGGAGCACTCTGAGATCATTTTAAAATATTATACTACTCTATACATATTACATAGGGCATCGTAGCTGTCGTGGCGCAGCGGCACAGCGTTACGAGTTCTGAGTTCGAGTTCCTAGTGGATCCTAGTAATCGGGGTAATGAGTTATTTTCATGTATAACTGTAAACTTAACATTAGGTTCCCCCTTCTAGAGGGATAGGACTCTTCCTATCCGTGTAGGCGGGATATAAAGTAAAAAATAAACACCATATATGGTGTTATATAGGTACGTCACATAACTCATACTCCTTTTCTCTTACATGTAATTTTAAGTTTAATTATATTACATACCAATAAGATAACAGATGCTAGCCGGTAGAAATGCGACACCTTGTTGCCAGCGCCTGGCGTTCATCGTGTCTGCCATCCAAATAGGCAAACTCGGTTCGAGCATGGCAATGCCGACATTGGCGAAGGTAATAGCACCTAAAATAGAATTAATTTTATTTACACCTCTCATATTTTCACCAACATCCTGAATTATGTATGGGGTTCTGATTACATAAATTATATAAATTGTACGTCTGTCCGTCTGTCCATTTATCTCAAGATCGCGTGGGGATATCAAGCTGAAATTAGCATCAAATATCCAAGTCCATGGTCCCTTGAAACACAAAAAAAAATAAAGCAATAAAATTTTCTATTTCAAATTTCAACACAATCAAAAGATACAAGCGTTTATGAATCGTTTTTTTTGCATTTTTTATGAAAATCGGTCAACTATCGGTTCCCGTTTCGGTTACGGATATATATATTATTTCAGTTTCGGTTCCGATAATATCCATTATGGATTACATATTATAATATAAAATCATATTATAAAAATAAAGGAATCTCTTATTGACAGTTATTTAGACTCCATCCATATATCCGCAGATTATCCGTAACTGATATATCGCATTGGGTTACGGTTACGGATATATTTTTTATTTGCGATGTCATTTACATCCCTGATTAAAAATATTTTAGTATGAAATATTCTCGATTAGCATTATGTAGTGTACGGTATGCGAAATATTGTAATTTTCTGGCGTGATAACGTCTCATAAATCGATGAACGGCGGCTGCACGCTCGAAAAAGCATGACTCATCGTCACGTTCCTTCAAAACGATCACGATAACCGTCCAACCCAATCACGAATAGGCACCATCGGCGTAAGCGTTCGCCTTTGACGCATCTATTCACTGATTGTAACTGGTAATTAAAAGTTATTACTTTGTAGAATTAAAGTAAAAAACAATAACAATTGTAAATTGCAATTGTGTCAGTTGATACGATAAGTAATCTGTAAACCGACATTACAGACAACCAAGTTTTTTTTTCAAAACATTTTATTCTTATAACAATTAGATATTGTCGTAATTAATCCCAATTAAAAACTACTCTGCATATTTCTGTATAAGAGTAAATTAACAAATAATATGACATGCTGCTTGAGGCCAGTCTAAGTGCTGGGGCACAAGCGTGCGACTGTATCCGTTACATATTGTGGGTTCGATTCCAGAAAATGCAATATTTCCTAAATGTGAAAGTGGAGGACGGAAGTGTGTTGATGATGTGAAGAAAATGGAAACGGAGAGTCTTAATACTAGGTTCCCAGGGTCTTTCTGCTTACCCTGCAATGTGCGGGATACAGCGTGAAATAAAAATTTACATACCAGCAGCGACGATAATGTAAGGATCCGTTACAAGAGCTTTGAGAGATGGCGGTTCACTTTCTTGTCGAACTACTCCTGGCTGTAGGATCATTAGCTGGAGCACTGAAAAGAAATATTTTATAATTTATTTTATAATTGGACCAGCAGCACGTGGAAAATATTCCATTACATTTGCTAATTAGGATTTAGTGAATTTTATCGTGAAACAGTAAGAATAATAAGAGAAGAGCTTGAGGTCTGGCTCTTCCAACACCTTCCAGTACGACTTAAATAGTCCTTTGCAATGCGCATTAAATGTATGAATTCTGGAAATTTGGGTGGAGTTTGGTCCAAAAGTAGACAACATAGGTAAATAAAATAAAATAAATCACACATATACTACATAGGTACAAGAAACTGTAAGAATAATAAGACATTATTTTACAATATTTAAAACAAAATCTAATCTATTAATCCATTTTTGAGTGTGACAGATTATTTCAATTTATAATTACTTACGCAATGTTTATTATGAAAATCG
>DWGR01001423.1:0-16244 GCA_018247715.1 Heliconius burneyi | reverse complement strand
CTGCTCAATTCACGGTAGTCCTGGGTTCACTTCTCTTATACTCTGGAGGTACAAGGATCATCACCACTGATGTTGTGGTACATTCGAATTGGAATCCTAATGACATTACTCATGATATAGCTATAGTGAAGATTTCTAAAGTGGAGTATAACAGTAAGTATTTAAAGTAAAAGGGGATAATGTTATTCTACATAAGTTTCAAATAATAATAAAAAAAACATTTTCACACACGCACACAACAGGGTAAGCAGAGGAAACCTAGTATTAAGACACTCCGTTGCCCACTTTCTGCCAAATTTTGGAGGCATTGCATGTTGAGAGGCAGAACTCAACGCCTCGACGCCACAGCGAAAAAATGGAAATGTAGACGTAAATTCACTTCCTCGTGTGGGGATTGAACCCACAACCGTCACGTTACAGCCACACTATTGTGCCACTGCTCCACGACGGTCTTTTCAATAACGGAATTTCCAAATTATGAGAAAAACATATGTAAAGATTTTATTAGCTGTCGAATATGTGTTTTATTATGACCTATTTTAAAAGTAGGTTAAAATAAGAAAAGCCAGTAATTGTATTCTGATTTTTATTTTTTGTTTGCTTTGATTTACATATTAGATTACTTAAGTAACTCCTCGAGGGCTGACGCCGTCGTGGTGCAGGGACACCGGCGTCTAACTGTAAAAGCGTCAATTGTGGGTTCAATACCCACTCAAGACAATAATACATTATTACTATATTATATTAATAATATATGTAATAATTGTAAATTTGACATATAGTGATCTTATAATTTCAAAATATATGTGATTCTATTTCAGATAATATTCAAGCAGCACCGCTACCAAGCATGTCAGATGTGAATCAGAACTTTGCCGGACAGACAGCTGTTGCAACGGGATACGGAAAAACTAGCGACGGTAATACTAGTTAGGAGTTTATTTCTTGGGTTCTCTATTAGAGACATAACAATTTTGTATCTTTATATGAACGCACCCTTAAACTTTTTAATAAACTGTCAATGTAAAAACATTAGTTAAGGTCAACATTTTTCTGATAGTAAAGTTTACGAACCAGCAACGTTTAGAAGTGATTAAAAATGACTACCGACATTCTGAGTCGGTGGTCGCAACTTTAAGAGCGCTTACTCCAATTTTCGGCCGTAGCTCACTTCTGGTTCAATGTCTTTGTTAATAAGCAAAATATGCGTTATTGGTCAGCAACAAACTCACATGCGCTTCTTGAGACATCGTTGTATCCGCAAAAATTACTGTTTGGTGCGGTTTTCATGCCGGAGATGTGATCGGGCCGTATTTTTTCGTGGATGAAAACGATCGTCATGTTACCGTCAATGGAGAGCGCTATCGTGCTATGGTGGAAGATTATTTGTGGCCAGAATTGGGTGGACTTGGCATCAACGATATGTGGTTTCAATAAGACGATGCCACTAGCCGCGGAGAGCTAAATTGAGCTAAATTGTTATGTCCTTAATGGAAAACCCGATAGAATTATTCAGAAACTTTTTTAAATCATCAATTTTTTTATATACCTATTTAAGATTTCAGTCTTCACTTAAGCGATTTATTAAAAAACCGAAAAATCACAAAGGATTTAACGTTTTAAATGACTAAGGTTACTTTTAATTTTTTTTTTGTTTTTCAAAATTACCAAAAAAAATGTTATTTGATGCTAAGAATAATTCACGAAAAGCGGGTCGTCGTCGTTTGTCCTTTGCCTCCACTATAAGAGAGGATTTCACTAATATTACGGAAATAGAAAAAAAAATTACGTTTATTAGTTTTTTTTTTTTCGTTTTTTAATAAAAATACACGTTTCAGCTCAAAATAGTTTCCCGACTACAACCAGCCTTCATCATATCGATTTAAAAATTATGACTAATACTGAATGTCAGAAAAGCTTCGATGTATCTCTACACGGCAGCCATCTTTGTACTAGCGGAGAGAATAGAGTTGGTACTTGTGACGGGGACTCGGGTGGTCCTCTGACTATAGTTTGGAATAATAAAAGGACATTGGTACGTTTTTTGTATTATATCTGTTTTTCGTACCCAGAATGGTTTTTTAAGTGTAGCCAGGTAGAATATAGTGATTGTTTTTTTTATAAAGATCCTAACAACATAAATTAGTTGGCAAGAGTATAAGAATTTCGAATTGGCTTGAAAGGAACGTAAAAAAATCCTCAAAAAATGCGTTAAAGATTACATATACTTTAATTAAATAAATATTAAATTTATTTATTTTTTCCTTCAGGTTGGTATTGTATCTTTCGGATTGGATAACAGTTGCCAAGCCGGTTTCCCATCCGTGTATACCAGAGTGACAGCCTTCCTTACATGGATTAACGCGAATTTGTAGAGAAAATTATGATTAAATGTAAAGAAAAGATTAGATATAAGATTAAATAAATGTGTTCATATAAATAAACTTTTCTTCTTCAATATATTATGGTTTACTTATAATGAGGCCGTCGTGGCGTGACGATTGTGGTTTCGATCACCACTCGCCACTCGGAAGAATTAATTATTATTAATAAATAATATGAATGAAATGATAATATTAATAAATATCATCATTTCCTCACTTTGGTGCCAAGGTAGAAGCGCGGCGTTGAGTTTCGTCATGTCATTCAACACGTAAAATTCGGCGAACAGTGGGGCACAGAGTGTCTGAACACTAGCTTCACTCTGCTTATCCATACAATATGAATACAGCGTGAAGCTGCATTTTTTTATATATTTTAAGCTATTACTCACTCACAGCGGTAACTAGTTCTCCTATAATATATCCTTACATTATTTCATAAGCACATTGTTTGGCTTGAAATTTGAATAATGGTACGAATTGGCATGTATATAAATCTTTGTACACTAGTCCCCTGAAACAGACGGTCGGCGAAGTATGAAAGATCGCAACACGTGATTTTCATGACATCTCGTTCAGCCACAAACAATATTAACCATTTTCCTGAAATTTACGATAGTTTCACGACTTACCACTGTCATTATCGCTTATAGTACAATTTGATTACAATAGAATGAGGCCATAGTGGTCCGGTGAGATAAGGTGTGACAGTGAACGCGAGGGTTGTGTGTTAGATTTCCAGTTGGGAAATAAAATATTTAATAAATTAATTTCCTCGCTCTGTTAACAAAGCAAAGCGCGGCGTTAAGCTCCGTCACTTAACACGGAATGCCTGGAGAATTCAAGGGTAAATGAGGAACGAAAACGTCTCAATGGGAACTGGGTACCAGTTTCCCTAGGACTTTCCTGCTATTTGCGAAATACAGCGTAAAACCAAAAATATATATAATAATATTAGTAAGACCTTTGTCAAGTCAATGCTATCTCCACTTAAAGCCTAAATCTGTCGCAACAACTAGTCCTGTCATTCAAAAGCTCATTAGAATTATCTTCTCGCTATACCTTGGTAGAGGGAACCTAAAAATATAGTGGACATACTCTTCGTTCCACATCAACACCTTCGTTCTCCACCTAATGCTAAATTCTTGAGGCATTGCCTGGCGAAACTGAGGGCCACGCTTTGCCTCGTTGCCAGAACGAAGATATGAAAATTATAAATATATAACCCCCAGCCCCACTAGCATTAGAATTAAATATTAACAATTCTATGAACATAAATAGAATATAGATTTTATTTCTCCGTTACAAAACATATGAATATATGTTCAAACTTGTATCCTCTGAGGTGATCGCACTAACTTTGTTAAACAACTCACAACAAGTATAAAACAAAAGCATCTAGAGAACTACTACAACTACTACTACACCAATGTATTATATGTTAACTTCTACACTTCAAAGATAAGCAGTATTGTATTACTTGGAATTATTTTAAATTGTTATTTTACGTAGATAGATAATATAAATTTTAACAATAAGCTATTAAAATGATAGACTTGCATTTTTTTCATCTTCACGCTTTATCCCGCATATAGCCGGGAGGGAAGGGGAGCAGTAGAGGGAAACTGAATTGGAGACATATGTTGAATGAGAAATGAAAGTAATTTATTTCCTTGAATGGGGATCCATCCCAAAACCAACTCTATGATAGGGAGACGTTGCCCACTGCCTCACGATAGCCTCATTGATAAAATTTATAATATTTTAGTTCTAAAACTATTTGAGCTTATACTTCATCCTGCAAGTTGAGGTTAAGCCACAGCATTAGGTAAAATTGTCTGAACTGCAGTATTCACGTCCATAAGTTTTACTTTTTTTATCCTACTGCTAAGATACTCTGTTCTCGACTTTCTGCCGAATTCTTGAAGCATTAAGTAAACCTTTCCAGAAGAAAGCAATTAAAATATCAAATATTTCGTTTCTATGATTAGAAATCGAACCCACACGTTTTTAAGATTGTCCACGAAGGGCATATTATATGAAGAGGGCGATATACGATGATAGTGGACGAGGCGAAAGAAGTATTCATAGATGGTAGCGTGATATTCTTCTGGTTATGAGATTTCGTTGAAATTGAAGAAATCGGTTTTTTTTATTAAAAATTAAAAAAAGAAATCAAACTCACGCTGTATTCCGCACAAAGCAGGATAGGCAGAGGAAACATAGTGTTAAGACAATCCATTCCCCACTTTTCGCCGAATTCTGAAGGCTTCGACACCAGAGCGAACAAATGGAAATATAAACTTAAGTTAATATTGCATTTCTTCGAGTGCGGACTGAACCCACAATCAGTCCCCACAACTCAGCTCTGTTTTTGAGTTTTTTTGTTAAAATATATAATCATTCTTTTCTTTAGGAATCCGATTTTTTCCTAAAAGTAAAAGTAACATCGAATACATGCTAAACTTTTAAAATCGCTTAACATGTATAAGAGTTATCTGAATAGGTCGTATTTACCTTCGTGTCGATTCGTCGATCGAGTAGCACTCTGTATTACCTTTCAAAGAACAAAGAAATTCCTTGCAAACACTTGCATTTGCAAGTTACTTGCAACTGTACACTTCAAACAATCCAACTACAGTGATTTACGCTTTCTTGCAACTTCGTTTAAGAATAAATCACATGAACTATGAGGCAAAGGCAAAGCAAAGGCTGGGAACATAAATAATAGGAATTTATATCGTTAGTACAATATGGCATCGCTAATGACCCCTAACCGGGTACTTACGGATCGAGGGTCGATACCAATGAGCTGTTCTATAATTAATTGGTAACGCATTTAATTATGTTTGTTTATATTGAAAATCTATATATATATATATATATATATATATATATATATATATATATATATATATATATATGTAGACACGATCGTGGTGGCGCAGCGGCACAAGGGTGTGATTGTAACACGACAATTCTGGTTCGATTCTCACTCGAGGAAGTGAGAAATTTATTTGCGTTTATATTTCCATTTCTTCACTCTGATATCGCTTGAGTTCCATCACTCAATACGCAATTCCCCCAACAATTCAGCGGCAAATGGGTAACGGAGTGTTTTGAAACTAGGTTCACTCTGCCAACCCCGCTGCTTGCGAATACAGACAGCGTGACACTAAGAAAAATAAACTTAACACGCAATGCCTCCATTATTACTTCATGCGACGTATAGCGTGAAGGTGAAAAACTTACAAAAAGCTTCTCATGTACATTAAAACTTTTAGATCACTATCCGAAAACTTTTAGTATACATCAAAAAAATTCGCTAACATTCCTTCCTACAATTTAATTTCGTTAAAGTTACAGATACAGCTAACGGAGGCTGAGAGAGAGCACTAAATAACGACGTCTATAACTTTGAACAACTTACACAGACAGAGCTATATCTGTTTGGACGCATTCCAAACTGGTACATTCATCGATTAAGCTTTGCTATCTTAGCGTTTGATGTGATCTCCGACTATTGCAGCATCTTAGATGAGATTAGGGCTTGTTCTCATAATTTATTATAATATAACATTTTTAAGATCAGATTTAAACGTTAAGGTTATGGGTACAAATCTAATTAACGGAGTAGACACTCCGTTAAGACTAATAAGGTTCTCTCTACCTACCTTTTCATGTGAGTTAAAGCTAGCTTTTTTTAAATTGATCTTACGTGTAATTTAATGAATGTTGGTATTTAAGAGAAATACTTAAAACAATCATGACATTATTCAGAGATTCAGAGTTAGAACTTGAGCTCTATACTAAATGATATAATCGTGATTTTTTATTCTTCTGTTAATACAAAAACTTATTTAAGCAAAAGAATACTTATTTATATGTTTCATGTATATTTTGTGGTAGACTAAGCAGTATAATATTCAAAACGTTTCGAAATCCTATTGAGTGACAGAATTTGATACTGAACTAATTAAATAAGAATGGAACCTGAAACTACCGTTTAAACGAAAATAAAGAGACTTACCAAAACGTAAGTACTCAGAAAATACTCAAACTTAAAAAAACAGTGTAAAACATCAATATTTTTTATTCCCAACAAGTTCTACACAAGTATTGAGTATAACGGAACGACCTTATAACTTTACTCACTTTACTCAAAAGCACTCGCCTATATATTTTTACTGCAGTGCGTGCTTGGTATGCAAAGTGATAGAGTACTAACGTTTCAAGAATAACTAACATATTTCTCAATCAAATTAAAAGGCCGTCGAATAGAGGAGGATGTCGTGGCCCAGGGGCCCACAAACGTGCGATCTAAACGCGAGGGTTGTGGGTTCAATTTCCATTCGTGGAAGAAGAATATTTATATTTTCCTTACCTCGCTCTAGTAACGAGACAAAGCGTGGCGTTGAGTTAAGCCAATCAACACACAATGTCTCGGTAATTGGAAGGAAAGTGGGGGACGGAGTGACTTAACGATGGTTCCGTCGATGTACTCAGCTATGTGAGATAGTCGTATGGCCTTTTCCGATACGAGAAATGATGATATAAAAATATGAATGAGATATTGTAAAATCCTTTTTAAGAAATGTATAAAAATTTGAATGAATCGGCATTTGTACCCGTTCATGAGAACGTATGGCTTGGACGGTTTCGAAGAGTCATATATTTTAGCATATGGGAAAGGGAGGGTCTTTCCACTAGGGTTCCTCTGCCTACCCTGCTTTGCACGGGTATGCAGAGTTATATATATATATATATATATATATATATATATATATATATATATATATATATATATATATATATATATATATATATATACCACATTCACTTTTCCTATATAAAGAAGCAATGGTGTTTGCTTCAGTGCCTAGTTATTTAAGAATTTATAAAAATATTCAAATTGAACATTAAAAAAAAATGAAATAAAGTAAAATCTATATCAATTTATAGACCCTATAGAGATTACTTTTAGTACAAAACCAGCAATGCATTGTACTAACAACGGAGACATAATGCTCCGGAGTTTACGAGCGATCAGAATTAACCGCTTGGTTTCGTTTATAGCCATTGTACATTAAGACAAAGTGGGTATAAATGTTGCGAATAACATACTGGTACTATAAAATCCGTGAAATTCCATATAAGTGGTTTTGGAATAGTATGGAATTGTTATGTCTTATACAGAAAAGGTTTTCTTTCGTTCTGTTCCCGCATATGGCAAAATAGTCAGAAACAACCGGCCCTATGTTCCCAAATTTTCGAATTATTTCGCATTGAGTTGTTACCATCCCGTTTTGTCTTAGTCTTCTCTGGTTTTTTTAAAGTATTCCGCATGATACAGACTCGACTTGATTATAATTAAAAACATTTTTTTAACATTTCTAGTTCATTGGCTTTCTGTTATTACAGTGAAACAAGACGAATGAATTGTAAATGATTTTCTTTGCTAGCAAAGTGTACTTATGAAATTGCATATCTCGAACGCGGGTGAATTTTTAAATGTTCATTATTACTCCACATTAGTAGCCAAAGCACCGCGTTGAGTTCCGCAATTCAATATAATGGTATATTAAACTCTTTAAAATTAAAGACAAGGAGATAATTTCTTAACTTCTAGCTTATCCCGCTAAAAGGGAAAAAGCGTGAAGCAGCTATTAATAACTCATCGACATCACAATCGATACGTGAGCGTAGAACAATGTAGGTAGATAAAAACGTATATGAGAGTGACATTTCCTACTCAACTTCCTATATTGCGCGCTTTAACATGAGCTGTATGAGACTTGACAGTTTAAACACGTCTATATCGCGCTATAGTAAAGTAGAGGATAGCGATTTTGAAGTAGTAAGCTTTAAGTTGAAATGTATTTATGTGATGGGATTAGGTTCAATTTCATAGTTGAGTAATTAATAAAAAAGCAATATAATTGTACAGACAAACATGTATAAATTCCCAATGACTTCACAATTCACTTAAGTTGATTTTGACGTGTGACTATAAAAGTGACGGGTGCAGAATCGATACCCACTGGGGGTATGAATTATTTTCATTTGTTCTCATAAGGAGACAATGCGTGGCTTTGACTTCCCGACCCAATTCTCATTTCAAACTGCTTTCCTGACATTTTAACATTTTTTATTTATTCACTTGATAATTCCTTTAAGAAACTTTCCTAAAACAGTATCCAAACTTCCAAGTTTACTGAAACCATTCTGATTACCTTTTTGTATTGTGAACACGCCGTGTGTACATAAACTAGTGCTTTTACAAATACTTTTATTGAAATAAAACTATGTTTTTCTATCGAAAATTGACTTCGTTTATGTCGAATAACAAGCAGTTATTATAATATATTGAAGAAGATATCTTTATCTTATTACAATTGAATCTAAGAGTTTTGTGTATTTAACATTTTTATATTTTGTGTTAATACAGCAATGATTTTTGGCTATAATTGAATAGTACGGAACGGAATGTCTTCGCATTAGGTTCCCAAGTTCCCTCGTCCTATCATGGTATGTGCGTAAATTAATTGAGTTAGAGTCGACGGGCGCGATATTCGATGGTCAATGGATCATCTTTGTTAAATAAACTAATATTCATTTCATTGTAAAGTTGGCTTGTACGTAAAGTTCAAAATATAAAAGAGCGATGTAAATGTCTGATAATTAATTCGCTCACTGTACATACCTAAACTTTTGGCTTTATCTCACATACAACAGGAAAGACAGAGAAATTACTGACAAAGTACTCCGTTACCTACTAACCCTAAGATTATAAATGAAAGCAAACCCTCCCGAGCAGAACTCGAACCCACAATCGTCATTTACAGTCAGATGCTGTTCCATTTAACAATTCACCTCATTTTCAAACACCATTTCTCTTCTTTTTAACTTCAAAATGGCTGAAAAGTAAAAATATATATACAATATATATACCCGCCGAGTAGTTGGCCGGTAGCCATTTTAAATGTACCTAAAATAATATTAATTTAGCAAATAAATGGTAATCATTTATACTTTATTTCCGCATCGTTAATATTTAGTTAACGGTTCGTTTCGTGCACAAACCCGAGTTGCAAGACTGCGCCAATATTTAAAGAAATAAATCTGCTGTAGTATTTTCAAAGTGCACAATATTTTTGATTGTGCAAAACTTGTTTTAATCTATACTTATCTGTACTTTGATTCTATTATATCATAAAGCTGAAATATTGATGTGAAGCTGAATTTATTTTGTTGAACCTCAGGAACTGTTCAGGGTGGGCTGAGGGAACCTGTGAACCTTGTGTTAAAGCATCCGTACCCATTAAGACCCTTCTATTTTCCTCGAATTCCTATAAATGTTCAATTTTTCATTTATTATATCTATTGTAAATTCTCACTTATTCCTAATTCTCATAACTATTAGTCCACGGAAGCTTTACTCTCTATGGGTTTTGATTACGCAGCGAATTCCACAAAAATACATAAAAATCTATGCATAAATGAGCGTTTCTATGGGTAAGGATAGCGTCAACTTAGAAGCTTGATATTAACTATACTCCAAGGGACCATGGACCTGAATGAAGAGTTGATATTAATTTCAGCGTGTGAAGATCGGAACCCTACACCATGGTCACCATCCTTCGAAGTACGGAACCCTAAAATAGTCAAATGCATTTTTATAAGATTTCACTTAACTACGCGTGTTATGGAGTTTGTTAGTGTACGTAAAGTGTGCTATGATTGGTTGTAGGTATGATAAATTTACATAATTTCACAAAAGAAATTAGAAAAAATTTCTATTACTACAACGTTAAGCAAATGTTATTTAGTATTTTATTATAATAAGGCTTACTTAAAAAAACTAAAAAGGTTTCTTTCATATATACGACACAATACATATGCCAAATCCCATATCCGATATACTAGCGTCTAGACGCAAAAAGAAAAACCTTACTTACACCATATTTACTAAGCTCCGTTTTTGTACTGGCTAGAACATTTATTATATTGTTGTCAACATAATACCTATCACAAATTACTGCAAAAACCTCAGAAGAGAAGCTTGTGCCAGAAATTGTCACTGCGCCCACCCATCCATCACGTCAAGGCCGCGGCCAGGGAAGAATGAAGTAATTTTGAACTTAACTTTATATGGAATATTATAGCTGAATAGAAAAGGTTTTATAAATTAGATTTTTTGCTACACTCCAATGATTTTTTATAGTACAGCCTCAAATAACTTCAATTTTACCTATATAACAATATGTAATATTATTACGTACATACATACATATTAGATAATTAAGGCCGTCGTGGCGCTGGGGCCCAAGCGTCAAAGCGAAGGCTATGGGTTTCATTCCCAGTTGAAGGAATTAAATATTTATTTTTATCCTTTCCTCGCTCTGATTAAGCGCCTCATAGATAAACACTACAGTACGTGTTTATCCCGCACGTAAAACGGTAGGCTGAGAGAACCTAGTGCTAACACACTCCGTTCCCATTTGGACACTTTCGTTCCTCACTTTCCGTCATATTCTTGAGGCATTGTGTTTTGAGTGGCAGAACTCAATGCAGCAGTATATCAAAATTTACTTTTACTTATTAAACTAGAAAGAAACAAATCTGTATATTTTTTTTATACATATTTAGTAGAGATGAACGCTAACATTTTATTTCTAAGCTTCTCTCGACCTTTCCATATTTTATGAGAGATAATAGATAACTGCGCCACGACAGTGTCCCATATAAAGATAAATAATAATAAATAAAATAACTTTATAACTTTATTATAACATATATGACACCATTGTAACGCAGTTCACTTGCAATGCTAACTTGACTTACAGTTGAAATCCTACGTCACTCTTTCATATTTATCACATAAATGTTTTCTTCCGAATCAATAGTAAGAAATTGATCAAATGTGAGTCGGACAAGTCTACTGAGGGTTCCGTACCAATTTAAAAATTGCAGGTGAACGGGAATTAAAACTTATACTTACTTGAGAAAAATAAGTTTGCAGGCGTATGAACTCATTTTGTATGGAGTCAACTATAACTACAAGTTTGTAATGATTTTTTCCATGAAAATTTTAATATGTAATGTAATGTGCAAAGGGCCTAAACTGGATGAACTTGAAAAATGTTAGTAAAAACATAAATAAATTTAAATAAAAAACGGAATAAAATTCACTAATATCTCTGTCACCCAAATGTGATAAAATAGATAAGAAAATAAAAATAATATATTTTAATCCCGTCCATACATTCATTTGTAACGATGTACATAAAACAGCGAGTGAATGCTAATAGAGTCGCCAAGCTGGCATTACTCCGAGATATTTACGTTTGACCTTGTAGAATAGCTAAAGAGAGAGGAAATTCAGTTCATTTGGTTAATTCAGTCTTATTTCAGTATGACAACACTCCGTTCCCCACTTTCTCCCGAATTCTGGAGGCATTACGTGATAAGTGGAAGAACTCAACGACGCGCTTTGCCTCAACACCAGAGCGAGGAAATGGAAATATAAATATTAATAAATATTTCACTTCCTCGAGTGGGAATCGAATCCACCACCGTCGCGTTACAGTCACACCGTGTACCGCTGCGCCACAACGGCCTCTAAAGTATTTTATTATATTAACATACAAATAATTAAAAAATATACTAATACTATTGAACTTAGAGCAGTACCTAGGACTTGCGACCGTAGCTGTAGGCTTCAGGGGCCCCTTTACTAATTCCAACGCTCGCCTGTACTACTCCAGTCTAATATAGCAAATTACCTCATAAGAAATATGTACCGCCTCTTATATAATTTTGGTAAAATATGGCTGCCAATTAAAGAAAAATGTTGCCATAGCACACTCGTACTTGCAATGGTACATACTACAGATAACATAAAATCCAGTATATTATTATTGGTAAAAATAGCAAGTGTACAACAATATACAAACATAATATAAATACCTAATATATATTTGAGTGACTTATGAAAAAGTTTAATAATTTGTCGATGTGACTCCCTTAATCTTTTTTCTACAAGGGGGGACCCCCCTTCAAGATAACAAGAAACAACTTATTTGAACACTTCACCATTGTCTAAAGAACAGTTAATTGGAGTTGATAACTTTTATTAGTTAAGTGTTTGTAAACAGTACATAACTTTAGTGACTAATATTATTTCATATAAAAGTATATTTAAAAAAAAAGGAATGATATATGTAAGTGTATTTGTCAGACATTTCAAACTCAGTGACTGAAAGTCTCAACGTCTTGATGTACCACTCGAAATTTCTACTTGCCGCTCAATTTTGAAGACTGAGCGGAAACAATTGCCATGCCAAAGCTGCATTATCAAATTAATATATTGTTCCGACTGGGAATCCAACCAACAACCGTCTTGTTTAAAATCACACGGTTCCGCCACTAGACCAAGACAGCCTCGTAATATATTACTTTAAAATAAAATCTCCATAAAAATTAAAACAATCCAATTTATACTGTAACAAGTAATAGGATAACTTGTATTAGATATACAATATTAACGCAGAATTCTGCCGAACGCTGTGAATAGTCTCCGGGGATTTGTAATGAGATTGGTTGAATATTTTTACTTTAGAATATATATCATAAAGGTTAATAACTTCAACTTCTTGTAAAAATGGTATACTAAACGTCTAACTGTAAGTGCAAAGGCTATTGGTTCGATTCTCACTTAGTGGAATGGATTATCTTTTATTTTCCCATTCTCATATCTCGTTGTAGTAACACGATTAAGCGCGGTGTTGATTTCCACAACTCAACACATGCATACTGAGTGGTGGAACTAAACGCCACGCTGTAACTCATTACCAGAACGAGCAAATGAAAATATTAAATATATAATTTCCGCGACTGGAAATCGAACTCACAATCTATCGTATCTGACGTATATAGTCGCACGCTTGTGCCCTTGCGCCACGACTGACCATAATATTAAAACATTTATCTTAATAAAGAAATAATCCCCCAAATAAGAACGAATCAACACCAACCGCGTTAAAAATCAACCACTGTCACCCAGCGCCACAATGTCATTAAAATCGCTTAAAATCATTTCAACGTGTATATTCAATAAATCGTTAGAAACACGCCATCACCTGATGGAACAACACCTTTAATTTCCGTTGCTTGAAACTTAGAAGCGCCGCCGTCGTGAACCTCTTCCGACGATATAAGCTCATTTCCTTTAGCTATCTTTAGGCCTGAAGTTAGGCGTAAAACATTTCTATTTGGGAAAGTATTTCTGTATTTTGTGTTAACTATTATATAATTTAAAGATTATGAAATTGACGATATTCTGATTACAGTTAAAAAAAGAGAGATTAAATATCTAAAGAATTTATTTCTATATTCCCGGATTTACGGGAAAAAGCGTGAAGCAGTAAGAAACATTACGCTGCCAACTAAAATTTTTTTTGGGGCGGGATTTCATATAGCTTTACTTTGTTAACTTGTTTTTTCTTTAGTTATTAGTGTAAATAAAAAACCAGTCAAGTTTCGGACTCCCGTGCCCATCGAAGTTTCCGTACCAATTTCGGAATTGTAGGTCAACGGGAAGTACCATTTATACAAGTTGACAAAATTAAGTTGGCGGTCATATAATTCATTTTGTATAAAATTAACAACGAATATAAGTTGGTAATTATTTGCATTTTAAGAATTTGTGCCAAATGTCATAGCTGTAGGTCCATCGGTTGTTCCCATAGGTTAGTGATTACGCGGCAAATTTCATTTCATGCGCCTAACTTTTCATTATGTTGGCTTGAAAGCTTGATTTTTTTAAGGGACCAGAGACTTAAGAATTTAATCTGAATTTAACCTTGACACGTTTGAGCGATCTTGAAATAAATACATAAAACCCAATAAGCAATATATCACTTACTATACCACCCACCGTGGAGAACGAAAGTGTCCTTATGGGACCGGAGTATCTTAAAACTTGGTTCCCAAGTTTCCTCTATCTATCTTGCTGTGTACATGATACAGCGTGAAAAATCAGCTTCATGCTGTATCCCGCGCACGATAGGTTAGACAGAGGACCAAGAACACGACTTGCCACGGCGGCATCAGCGTGAAGCCAAATAAAATATACCAAACATAACCGAGGCCGGCTACAAGCGGCCGCACACTCACATCGTGACTAGATAACGTAATACCGGGTGGTATTACGTTACCCTTTGTAATTTCTACGCAGCTCCACCCGGCTAATTGCTCATGGCCGGGCTGATATAGTTAATAGGACATAAAAGCTCATGTATTATCCACTTGTTAGTAATTATGAGAAAACGAAATGTTTATTTAAATTTATACTTTCATTTCTCCGCTCCGGTATCGAGGCGGAAAGTGGGGAACGGAGTGTCTTAACACCTGCTGTGTGCCGGCTCATAAAAAAAAATATTTAAGGCAGGGGCCATAAAGATAGGAAAAGGTACGACAAAACCTACGATGGCAGTAATCGCGTGTTATATTCTCAATACTTTTATTTCTGTGATGGTAACAGAATAAGCGGTCGTCGTGGCAGTTGAACATCGTTGTCTCAAATTGAGGGGAGAATGGAGCACGGAATGTCTTAATACTAAGTTCCATCTGCCTCATCAGCTACGGGTATATGCGAGATAAAACATAAACCTAAAAAAAATGTTTTTGTCAGTAAAACCGTTTTTCTTAATTTAGCTTAAATAGCTATTTAACTTAATTATCAACATTTATTTACTATCGTACACGTGCAATACAAGATCTATCAACCAAAAAGAAGCCCTTAACCTTCGACTGTGTTTTGGAAAAAAAAATATCACCCAAATCTCACCTAAACCAAGATGACCAGCGCCACGACTGGCCTCACATTTTTATATAAAAAATTCTCGATGTTTCAAAAAAAATAAAACCATTTTAAAATTACATCTAAATAAAATAGTCTCCCACATTTTGTTTGTTTTGTATTCACGTAACGTTCTTATCTCATCTATCCTATAATAACACTCCGCAGATATCTCTTTATTCGTCATATAAGAGAACGGAAGTCAAGTTCCTTTTTCCCGTCCGCTTTGTACTTTCTCTGAGAATACTTTAGTCCAGTAAGTTCTGCTATTTATATTATCTAGTATTCGCTATGTTCGTGTGGACTATATAATATATTACTATATAGACCTTTTGGACTTTATTGGGTTTTAATTATTTAAACAAAATTGGAAGATTCTCAGTTAGAGGTTATCTACTCTTTGGGGACTCTCCAAGGAATCTAAAATATATGCTAAATTTAAGCTCTCTCTGAGTTTCAGTCTTGTGATGGTGTCAGCCACTCAGTAATGGAAGAGTTTTATATATAAGTGTCTTAGATAAAAATTACTTTAAAATAAAATCAAAATAGTGGTTTAATTTTTAAAAATCCCATACAATATGTTGTTTAGAACTTTGTATTTTTAGTCAACCAATATTCTATAATACCTTCAAGATACATTTAGTATCTTCAAATATTCTTTTGTCGAAAATTGTTAAATTTTTTCGTAGTTATTCTATGTTATAATTAATGATAACATAGAATAACTAAGTTAACTTAGTCATAATTAATTCTATTTCTTATTTTCTTCTACTTCTATTACTTTTTGAAGATACTCAAGTGGCGGAACTTAACGCCGTGTAATATCTACATAAAAAAATAAACAATTAATTTGAATCTTAATCTGAATTTTGCCCTTTTGGATGGCTTTACAAGTAAATACTAATAGTATTCACAAAATAAAACAAATTAACAGACTAATAGTTATTTAACTTGAACACTAAGTACTCGTAAGTACCTCGTTACACAAAATAAGTTGCGCG
>DWGR01001422.1:0-16249 GCA_018247715.1 Heliconius burneyi | reverse complement strand
TGTTGATGACCCCCAGTTTCTTCGAGGCCAACTTGGCCTTGCTTTCCAGGTGATCGCGATACTGGCAGTCACTCGAAATATTAAGGCCCAATATGCTGATACTGGGCGCGGCTGTAAGAGGGGTGTTTTGAAAGACTGGCGATACGATAAATGGGGTTTTTTTAGTGGTTAACGCGCTAACTTGTGTCTTCAGAGGGTTAAATTGAACCAAGGTTAATGCCTGCATTATTGTGATAATTCACAATTTTTATATTATAATATTCTGTTTGTCCGACAAAATACACAATGTCACAGTAAATATAGTGATACACATACGATAGGGACGAGAAATAAAAGAAAAGCTTATTACGCTAAGTTTTCGCCTCCAAAAAGGTAATAAATCTTTTATGGGTCTATACGTGTATATAATAAAATTCCAGAGTGTATTCCAAATTTGCCACTACCAAAATTTAAAGTAACTGAAAAAAATTCTAACAATTAAAGCCTATTACACTGTTCAAGAATATTTAGAAAATAAATATGTATGGAATTAATGTCTGTTGGACGTCATTCAGGATAGCTGCCAGCTAATGTCATAATTAATTATACCATTGATTTTGAAAAGAGCAACTGTTGAGTTTCTTGCCGGCTCTTCTCAGCAGAACTGCCTTCCGAACCGGTGGTAGCTTTTTGTTTGTATGTTCACTCGACGATTCAAAAGTGTTTACATAGTCTATTTGAATAAAGAATATTTAATAATAAAGAATATTTTGAATGAAGTGTCAGATCAGCAACGTTTTGTAGTTGTTTACACGTCATTGGTGTCTCTATAATTACGTTTGCGACAGACGGAGGATTGAAAAAAAAAACCGAAATGAATTTAAAAATAACTATAATTATATTAAAAATGAATATAAATTAATCGTATGAACGATGATTCCACCTCGATGTGGGCAGTCCTACGTAACTCTATTGACAGCTGCAGCTGATCGTGTATCAGCTGCTAGCTTGTCTGAACCACTGAGGGATCTTGTTTTGATAAACAATCTACTTTCATTTGATTGGAGTATCTTAAGGCTAGGTTCCTTCTGCCTATCTTACTATAAATATTTTTTTATAAGTAAATGTCAGTTACATAAATTTATAGTCAGACACCAAATATGTATAAGTCTTAACAATTTTTGAGTATTATTATGTACGAGTATAATATATATTTGGTATTTTTGAATTACAGTTGTGCTATATGTACGAGTTCAATTTATATTTGGCATTTTTAAATAAAAAAAACTACTAATGTTTCTTCCCATTTTTTTAAAGTAATAATTAAATCTTAAACATGAAACCTTAGTTAATTACGAACAAATAAAAAAAAAATCTCTTTGAAATATTTTTTGTAAGTAAATAATAGAAAAATCTTAATAAATTGCACTCAAAAAAAGAACTAATACGATTATTTTAAATTTTTCTCCCTCAATCTCTCTATCATTAATTTCCTTCTTTCATATTGTTTTTTACTAATTAATATCCTTCTATTAAAACCCTTTTTCTTTTTAACCTCTTTCGTAATTCTTTTAAAACTGCTTCTTTCTAACAATTTACACGTTTTCTTTTTCTCTATTTCTATTATCCCCATGGCTTCAGGGGCATCGTTAACATTCTCCTTTGACATATTGTTAAAAATTTTTAAAAAATGCCAAAATTCTATATCACCACCTTTTATATTGTTATTATAAAACTCTTTCAATTCATTGTCACATGTGTGTTTATTCCTGATAGGTTTTGGATTTTCGTGCCTATTTTTCCCTACATCTATCTGTTTCTCTGCATTTTCATATTCAATTTCCCCTGTTTCCCTCTGTTTCTCCCTATTTTCTTTAATCAATTTGTGTTTCCATATTTTCTTTTTGAACGGTCTTGGATTCATGTCGTGTTTCCTGATGTGTAATTTCAATGCGCTTAAAGTCTGACATATTTTTTCACACTTCTCACATGGAAATAGCATTTTCCCGTCATTTTCTTTGACAACTCTATATAACATTTTCAATCTGTCCAAATAATCTGTAGATGCCATTATTATTTTACATTTATTTTTATTTATAATATCTTTAGGCATAATATACTTTTTATAATCTGTATATATTTCATTTTTTATGATCCATTCACCATTTTGTTTGACTAAACTTTTTTTTATCAGACCTCTTTCTTTCTTTTCTAGTTTATCTAATTTGACATACGCTTGATTATTTAAGCTTTTTACGCTTGGATATATTTTAATATTAATATTATCATATGTATTATCAAACTTTGTGCTGATTTTCTTTAGCTTAAGCCAAGTTTTTAATGTAATTCTGTGCACAGATAACATATGACGTTTTAAATCGCCTTTAGTGACGTAATCGCAGAGGGAACATTTTTTTAGTTTATTTATATTGCATATGTCGAAGTGTTTTTGACAGTGTTTTATTAATTTCTCTTTAGTTTCGTAGAGCTGTAAAATAAAAAGAATGGTTTCTTCAAATAAGAAAGAATACAAAACAGAGTAGGCAGAAGAAACCTAGTGTTCCCATTAAAACTCTTATGAGCCCCATTTTGCGCCGAATTCTGGAGGTATTGGTGAGTGGCAGAGCTCTATGACGAGCTTTGCTTCGATACCGTTAAAATATTATTACAGATTTTTTTTTCAAATAAAAAAATCCTAAATAATCAACATCAAACGTACTACAATCAATCTATTATTTTTATAATTATCAACTTTACGCTTCATTCTGAATAGCAGGACTTTACGCGACTTTATGAACCTATAACCATCGCGTTTCCAGATATTATTATTTACTTACCATAAAACATACATAGCATTGATGAGTATTTATTTTTAATTTAGTAGCTTCTTCTTCAATATTATAGTTAATTTTATTATTATGCTCATTTTCATTTAAAAATTTATCCAAAATATCATAATTTTCATTATTAGAGTCATTTTTTATATTCTTATCATTGTCTTTTTCATTATAGGTTGTACTATCAATACTTTGATGATTTTCTTCAGTTACATCACCAAAATTATTGGCATAACTTTCATTTTCATTATATATGACATCGTTTTCTTTTTCAATTATATTGTCGTCAGTTTTATTATTTTGCTCGTTGTGGATATTAGTCATTGCATCTTTTGAGAACACTACATTATCATTTGATTCAATTTTATCATTATTGTTGTTCCTAACAAATCTTATTTTTGTTATAACTGTAAATTAATAAAAAGTATAATTATTATTATTTTTTTAGCTTCGCACTGTATCCTGCGCATAGCACAGTAGCCAGGAGGACCCGGGAACTTAGTGCAAAGACATTCGGAAAAATCATTATAATTAAATTATGTTCATTTCTCTGCTCTGGTAGACAAAGCGAGGCTCAAGTTTGGGCGCTGTGTGGTTAACGGACTAATAAGAAAATTCGTACAATAATAACACAAATTCAATATGGCCGTAAAGGTAAAAACTTAAAGACTTAGATTTAAAAAAAGAAATCAATTTCCTATAATAACTAACCTTTACTTTTACTTAATTCCTTCAATCTTCTATTATACTCGTTTCTTAACTTCTCTAACTCATTCATTTGTCTTCTCCGTCTTTTCTTTTCTAACAACTTCTTTAAATATATTTTTACTTCTTTCTTACATTTAACATCAACTTTTATATTGTTATCTCTTTTTTCTATAAAGTATAAAATATTTATATTATTTATTATTATCGACAGAGTTCGCCGAGCTTATCTATAGTGTTAGGCGTAGAGACAAGGCAGATGGAAGCTGGTATTCGGAGACACTCTGATCCTCGCGCACCTCCCCAATTTTTTAGATATTAATGTTGAGTGGCGGAACTCAACGCAGCAGTTTATCTTGTTAAAAATTAATAAATACCTTTAATATTAGACGATCCTGGTTCTGCAAAATATTTACTTAGATTTGTTTTCTAATCTGCTGTATTTTCTTCGGTATCTAAAATAATTCGGTAGTAAGTTCAAATGTATTATATTTTTATACATTGAAATCCATAGATTCAATTTTTGGGCATGTGGACAGAGAAAAGCTAATAATAATTAGCTTTTTTCTGTCCACATGTCACTAATAATATGAAATACTACTACTACTGCACTATGTATGAAAGTTTGTGGGAATGGATGTTTGTTTCACTTTTACGCAAAAACTACTAAAAGGATTCAGTTGGAACTGGTATGTTACCTTATATGTCAGAATAAGACAGGCTACGTAATATAATTCATTTGAATATTTAAATTAAACTCACCACTCCTCACTTCTACTTTAACTGCACTCAAAAAATCTCTTTCAACATATTCAACTGGTTCTTCTTTTATAATTACTCCCCGTTTTTTCAGTTTTCTGAAAAAAAAAACACAAAAAACGATAGAATCATCTCGAAAAATTCTAATTTAACAGTAAATGTTGTAGGTTTGAATTCCACTCGCAGAAATTTATATATGCACAAAGCACGGCGTTTAATATATATGTTTTTTGTTTCCCCGTTATTAAACAAACTGCAGCGTTAAGTTACGTTCAATAATAGACTGTATATTTACTATCTTCTTATAGTCATAAACTATATTTATTTCCCCATTATAGATAGTATACATAGTAGATACTTACGTTCTCCTTATAGTCATGTTGTATCTAACACAATGCGTTTTCCAATAATGGTTCTTTAAATATTGATGTTTTTTATATATTTTATTGCAAATTTTACATGTTCTGTCCTGAGAATAAATAAAGATGTTAAATAATGTCGTGGCGCAGTGTCTGACTGTAACTGAAATGGCTGTAGGTAAGTAAGACTTATGAGAATTACTAGCGGCCTGCCAGCGAATTCGCCCGCTTGAACTACATAATTATTCATCTAATAAAAAGAATTACTGACTGACAGTAATGTGTTGATGTCAATAACCAATTTAATTTACTCGTTCAGAAACAGCCTTAAATGTTCACTTATTGATTTGGGTAAGGATTTATAATATTCTTTGTAAAAGAACTGTAAAGATTGCATATTCCAAAATATACCAAAATCGATTTAAATAATCCAATATCGAAATCGAATCCAAAATAATTAATTGAATAAATGAATCGAAAATATTTAATTGAGAACCTCCTCCTTATTTTGAAAGTCGGTTAAAAAAACAGATTTATCACAAACAAATATACATTTATTATAAGTATAGATATGGATTGTTTTATATTTGCAGACAAACTTATGCCTTGAGTTCCTTCAAATGCCGGTAACTTTTTTTAATGAACCGATTTTGATGAAACAAACTTTAGATGTTAAGTTAAGACAAAGCAATTGGTGAACACACAACTGACTTCGAGACATGCCCATTCTTGATATCGGAGATGTGTTCCTTCACCCTAACACCAATATGTGACAAGCCACAGTTACTATCTATTTTGTATAAACCTGCAAATTGTAAAGGAATATTACTTTTCACTGGTTTCATTTTCTTGTTAGGCTTGAATATAGTTTTTATAGAAGCTCTTCTTAAGATGTTGCCAATCCTGTCTGTACCCCCCTTCACATATGGGTGAGCACACTGTAGATAAACCCAGCCATTACATAAGGTTTGATAAACCCCAAATTCTCGCTAAGAAAAACAAATTTATTCCTAGAATGATCCGCGAGGCTATTGAAATACAAAAATATCCTAATTCCATTAGAGAGGACGGCTGGAAGCTATCTACCACCTGGGATCCACTCATAAAATCCCAAACCCACGTTGAAATCTCAAACCCACCATACCAGAAGGCAAGATACAGTCAGCTCATTCTGGAGGACTCCAGGGCAGTACGCAAGGAAATTAAGAAATCGTTGACGAAAGTTCGATATAATAATTATGTTAACTGACCGACGAATGCCACCTCAGTCTACCCGTGACGACGGACTACTGCAAAGTGTTCGAAACGTCGGATTTCCAAAAATGTATTATCCTAAATATACGCGATTAATCCGGTCAAAATAGTTTCATTTAATATGTGTAATAATAGTAAAATCAAAGAACTTATTAAATTACTCACCAACTCTGATTCATGTCCTGATTTAAGATGGACCACTAAACTCGGCTTGTTGCTGGTTTCGAATCCGCACGTGTCGCATACAAACCTCATTTTATACAAATGTTTGTTATTAATGTGTTTTATTAGGTAATTTTTATTGTAGAAACTAGAAAAAATGGGTTAAAAGTTAATTAAAAAAAACCTTAAACTTGAAAACCTTATCTATAGTCTTTAGCAAAACAAAATATATAAGTATTATTTTTATTACTTCAAAGTAGAGAAAAAAATGTTATTTTTACAGATTTTGGATACATATAATCGAATTTTCTTTTCCTTGCTTGGGTAAGACAAAATGCAGTGTTGAGCTGCGCAATTCAACACGTAAAATAGACAACGGAGTGTCTTAACGATAGGTTCTCTTTAGCTATCTTGTTATATCCGCGAGGCAAATGATGGCGGCGACTCTTGAAAATGGGTAGCAGGAGAAAAAAGTATTTATTCGTTGTGACAGAGTACAACGAAAAAATACATAAAAACATATAAAACAACATATAACATATTTCTGTACATCGTCAAAAAAGGTAAAAAATATATAAAATCTTACCCAGTCCCACAATAGTCGCAAAAAACGCATTTTTTCTTTGCCTTATGTTGATTTAGATGTAATTTTAGACGATTTGGTCTTGAAAATTTTTTATTACAAATCTCACATTCTAAATGCTTTTCGGGATAATGTAAGAATATATGTCTTTTTAAAGAACACTAGAAAAAATATAATACATTAAAATATTATTTAAAGGAAACGTGCGGTAATAACCGCGAACGTTCAGTTTGGGTAGAAAATCTTAAATATATTTTTTCAATTTTAAGTTCTTAATATTATTTTTATTATCAAAATCCAATAAAATAATTTAAACAAATAAAAACACAAAAACCCCGACTACATAAAACTGAAAAGGATATAAACAAGCAGTCGGGACCTCTTTAAATTATGCGGGGTTCCTGGTAAACATTTTATTGAATAAAGAATTACTTATAGGTCCCGACAGTAAATTTTGAAATATTTTTCACTAAGTTCAATGGCGTCTCACAGCCACCATTTTTTTTAACGTCTCTTATCTAAGAACACTTGGGCTGCTAAAACGAATCTAACGATACCTCAATTATGTGAATCCGTTTAGCGGTTCTGGAGATAATAAAGAATATAGCATACATACATACAAAATACGCGCGAAAAACATAACCCTTTCTAAAAATATGACATTATAAAGTTATTATGAAAAAAATCAACGACGCAATGGAAATAATCACTTTATAATTATTATACGTTTCCCCACTCTAATAAGACAAAGCCCGGCCTTAAGCTCATCCACTTAATTCGGACGAAAAATGAGTAACGGAGTGTCTTAGGAAAATGAGTAACGGAGAATCTTAACACTAGGTTGTAGTTGTAGGGCCCTCTGTCTATCTTGCTGTATATACTTAATGCTATATTACATGTGAATAAAATACTTACTTTATCCTTAAACCTCTTGGCGCAGTGCTTAACATTACACATATAGGGTCTTAAGTTCACATGTTTCGACATATGTAGCGGCAAATTGTATTTATTGGTTATAATAGCGCCGCAAATTTCACATTTACATATGTATGCCTTTTCGTGAACGTTTTTCTGAAAATAAAAAATAATTGAACCAAATGTTTTCCAGAACAATTTCAGAAGAAAAGTGATGTAACTCAAAATTTGAATACTACTTTTTTAGTTAACTTAGAGCGAGGCTGGTTGCCGTTACCAAACTGATCGCTATAATTGCGCAAAAGCGAAATCCCCTGGCATTGCGAGTAGAACTCAGCCCTAAATTTAGGGCCACCCTCGCAGCGAGCGAGCTCTGTCCTTTCTGGACATCCACAAGTCAAGCGGACCATATGGAATCTCTCCCTTAGTGCTCCGATTTTGTGCTCCTGAGCTGACACCGGTGCTAACGCGCGTTTATTTCGACACCCTTACTAAGTCGGCGTAGTCCCAGATTCATGGAAGAGCGCTCTTATCCACCCGATCCCGAAGAAAGGCGATGGTTCCGAGCCATCTAAATACAGGCCTATTGCCATCACCTTCCTACTCTCAAAAATCATGGAGAGCATCATCAATAGCCAGCTCTTGGTTTATCTAGAGGATCACCGATTGATTAAGTACCGTCAATATGGCTTCCGTTATGGTCGCTCAACCGGTGATCTTCTGGTGTACCTAACCCACCGTTGGGCTGCGGCTATTGAAAGTAAGGGAGAGGACCTGGCAGTTAGTTTGGACATGACGAAGGCCGAGTCGAGTGTGGCATGGGGCGCTCCTTGCTAAGCTTCCATCCTATGGGCTTCCCGAGAATTAATGTAAGTGGATCGCCAGCTTTCTCACTGGGCGCAGCATCAAGGTTGTCATCGACGGTTTCTTCTCGAACCTTATGCCCGTGAAGGCTGGCGTTCCCCAAGACTGCGTGCTGCCTACGCTGTTTCTTCTGTATATCAATGATATGTTAGAGTATTCTAGCATTCATTGCTATGCGGATGATAGCACGGTGGATGCTGTTTACTCCGGCTGCGCAAGTTTTTCTCGGGAAAACGCCGAACAGTGCCGAAATAAACTTGTATCTTCTGTTGAGACATCCATCGAGAATATCTCTTCATTAGGTGAAAGGAACTTAGTTCAATTTAACCTCCTAAAGACACAAGTTTGGGCGTTAACTACTAAAAAACCCCATTTATAGTATCACCAGTCTTTCAGAATTTCCTCTTACAGCCGCGCCCAGTATCAGCATATTGGGCCTTAATGTTTCGAGTGACTGCCAGTATCGCGATCACCTGGAAAGCAAGGCCAAGTTAGCCTCGAAGAAACCGGAGGTCATCAACAGAGCGAGACGGTTCTTTACGCCAAAACACCGTTCGGTCCTATATAGGGCCCAGGTTCAGCCTCATGTGGAGTACTGTTTTCATCTCTGGGCTCGTGCACCCCAGTATCAGTTTGACACATTTGATCGCATATAACGTAGAGCCGTTCGTATCATTAGGGATCCAATGAGCTGTGAAAGGCTTGGTCTCCTCGCTTTGCCTTCTCTATCGCATTTATCATGGGGAGTGTTCTGAAGAACTGTTTGACTTGTTATCTGCCGCCGAATTTTCTAACCGCACAGTACGTCATAAACTTAAATATCATCCACACCACCTGGACATGTGGCACTCCACTACTGTGCGGTTTCGTAGGAATTTCCTTCCACGCGCCACGGAATTGTGGAATGACCTACCCGCGAGTGTTTCCAGGTCGATATGTCATGGGTGCATTCAAAATCTCCACCTTAAGAGCCGGCAGCGCACCTGTACCTCCTCTGGTGTTACACGGGGTCGTGGGCGGCGGTGATCACTTACCTTTAGGTGACCCGGACGCTCGTTTGCCTTGTCCTTTTAACATAAGAAAACTACCGTCGAAAATTGTCTAAAAAAACATAATTTCTCAAGTTGTGAAGGATCTGTAATCCTTTCTTTCGTACTTACGACATGATATTTTAACATTTTACTAGACTTGAACACCTTATGGCATTTATCGCATTTCCATTTGTACACATTTATTTCTAAATGATCTTCATTCACGTGAACTGTAAGTCGACTTTTTAAAGGATAACTGTAAAAGAATAGACAATTAACACAAAAACAAACTATAATGCTGATAATATTTTATACATTTTTAAGTGTTTTTCTACACTTAGGTCAGAATCATCATTTAAGAAAGAAGTACATATGGCTTAGTGGCACAAGAGGTTCCAAGAGGCGCAGGTTTAAGTCCCGGTACAATTTTTGTAGGTTTTCTAAAAAGGCACAAAGGTTCTGCCGGTGGAGGCGGAGGGAGCCTATTGTTAAGACACTTCGCTCCTCATATTCCGTTGACTTCTGGAGGCACTGCGTGTTAAGTGGCGGAACTTAACACATATATTTTCAAATCATGGCTAAGAACACTTGAATAAATTACCTTTTAAACGAAAAATCTAATTCAAAATAGGTTCATTCGTTTGAGAGACACACATACAGAAATACTCACGTCAAGTATAATCCACCTGTTTTCGTAGGGGGTAAAAATGTATTAATCCTATACTATAATAGCATTATTTCTTAATATAATGGTCATGTAATGTCTCACTACGTCTAATTGCGAAAACCATATTAAAGTTTCAAAGGTATTAGTGAAAATCTCTACACTCCACTCCTACACACACAATCCAGTCCGCTCCACGGCCGCAAGCCGAGGTTCGAGTCCCGCAGGCGGCGCCCTTACAGGCGTCGACTTCCTCACAGGTGGCCACGTAATGCTTGCATTTCTTCAGGGACTGAGTACCCTCTTCCCTATCCAACAGGTGTCGCTGTAAAAGCTAATAGACCTAACAGCATTAACCTCATGTTCGAAAGAAAAAAGTCCACACTCTTATAACATAAACCGCGGCGTTGAGCCCCGCTACTCAACTTTCAATAACTTTAAAATTTAGTAGAAAAAGGAAATGGAGTGTTAAACAATAAATTTTATAATATACTTAATTAAGTTAGCAGGGTAGACAAAGGACAGCTGTTAGAATCCTCACGAACTGCTCAATTTTCGACTCATTGCATGTGTGCTGCGCACAACCGGTACACGTCCTCTTATAACTTACCTTTTATCACATAATGTACATTGGTATCGTTTCAGGATACCCATATGTCTTTGCTGATGTTTCCTCAGCGTGGAGGAGTCCCGACATGCGTAGTCGCAGAATTCGCATTGAAAAGGTTTTGTATCTGAGAAAGAGAATGAAAGAAGCTTTATTTCAACGCGGGCAGGTTGCCTCTCAATCACGTCTACTCCCGGTAGCTCAAGAATTAATGACTAATTCAATGATTGTATGGAATGAGCGAATGTATGAAAGATAAGTTTTATAAACGCATTCACTAGAGTAACAAAAGCTGGCAAAAATCCGTATCCGATGTATTAGGTATTTGAATAAAAGCTTATCGGATAATCTATCCAAATACAGCGTCGAACGCAACAACGAAGTAGGGCATAATGGGAATGAGACCATATGTAATATGGGCACATCAAGCTACAACATATTAGTATTAGGTAATCAAATATCAAGTGCTTATCATCATTAATTAATGAATCGTGTTTAGTCTCGACTAATTTACTTTTATGACATCATTAGTTCATTGCCAGGTACCGCTTATTGTTTCTTTTTTAATTAAAATTTAGCACAAACGTTTCCCATCAATGCTTTTTAAATCGTATAAATATAAAGTAAACATCAAATCTAATAGGATTTAAAACCCACAGTGACAAGTCACTTGCATCAGTTTCTAAATTCATTGGACAACTGAGTAATAAAATTAGTTCAACTTCCGCGTTAGTGCCCTAATGCCATTGCGCCACGACAACCTCTATTAATTAGATAAGAGATGATTTTATGATAAAAAAAAGGAGTAATTAAGAAATAGCTGTATAACATAAAGCAAACAAAACAAACTACTTTTATAGAAATAAAGTTTCAACATCAACAAACAATTGGACAGAATCTTTATAATTGGCGTATATATGTACATATTCAACCTAAGCGGCTTAGAGCAGGTTAGGCAAAAGGAAATTAGTATTCATACCCTCCTTTACCACTTTCCGCACAATTTTCAAGACCTAAAATTGAGAATTACTTATTTATTGAAAATTTGAATATTTAGATATTCGGAAAAACTTTGATGTTCCTCATCTTGATGCTGATGGAATTGAAGGTAGACCTGGTGGAAGGTCGGGTATTCTGCCAGGACTCGCATGCTATGGCATGGATGCCACGAGGCTTCACTTGCCCGGTCATGTGTGAAAGTGTAAGGAATGCTATAGAAAGGTGAGTTTGATATATTGCATATACGAGTATACACTCTCTCTCGTATGTAAGTTTATAAGGCAAAATTTTTAAAGAATAAATTACACTAACTTATTATACCTAATAAGTTAGTGTAATTTATTCTTAAGTAGTATATACTAGAAGCTAAAACGTTTCTGCACCAATAAACAATTTAAAAAATTCATATTTTTTATAATAAGAAAATATAGTTAAAACGATATTATTTTCCAGACTAATAATGTTAGATTACAAAAATGTAGTGCAAGAACAGCTCGGAAATAAAGATAAAAACAATATGATGGCAGGCGATGATTTTTACGAAACCTTCCTGAAAGACGATTTAAAGACACCTATAGGCAATTCCATAAATGTAATTAAAGGAGATAAACATGACCTCAATTATGATAAAATTAAAAAAGATAAAAGTAATTTTGGGACCACAGACAAGAAAAATAACATCAATCCTTTCTTGAGAATAATTATAAAAAACTTAAGAAAAACAGAGGGTATTTTTCGAAGAAGTGCGGGTGCGGGCACTTCTGGATATAACAAAGAAACTATTTTGGGCAAATGTTGGTCATTGGAGAAATTTGAAGCAAAATTGCTTTTGGGTAAGAATAAAGAAATATTTTTAACAATTTAAAGTGTTACCAAACCCTAGAAAGAAATGTACCTCCTTAATAATACAACGAATGAATGTTAACTTGTTGTTGAGCCCAACCGCCCAAGCGCTCTGCTCCAACCGTTAAGCCATACTGTCTTTATCAAGCAAGGGCGAAATTAATTATAAAATGTATTCGTTTCATTCGATCTGATTAAGCTCTTATTATAAGAATATACCTTTTCTATTTTCTACTTAAAAGCAGGATGGTTGCATGGTATGGCGGATTCAGTAGGAAAGCCCAGAAACTCTAATGTACCCGTATTAACCTACAGTAAGACGTTCCACCCAATTCCCACTGCGCCACTATATATGCTCATATAGACACAGTATTCTTTATGAAAAATGTTGCCAGGCAAACTCGTGCGCAAAACATGTACGAGAAAATCCAATTTTGACGGCAACTTTTTATCAATAATGACTAACGTTCTAAACAAATATGTCGACACAAAGTTCGATTTTACTGAAGAAATGACAGAGGTACGTAAACTTTCTTTTACACGCTGTATCCCGCATAAAAAAAACCGCCGGATTCTATCCTGTCCCTCCCAATGATTAATACATTGCGACTGTAAGTACGATGACAATATCACAATGTAAATGACATGGTGAGTGCGGAAAGCGGAGAATAAAGATCGGAATGTTTTAACAATAGATTCCCTCTGACTACTTTTGCTATATGCGAGATACAAAGTGAAGCAAAACGATTGTTATTAAATATCCAAAACTATAACAAACATTTTTTATCAAATTTACTTCTAACACTATATAGATTCTTCTAGAACACATATTTGGGAAGAACACAGATCTACGCAACAACATATTAGACGTGAATAAGCTATTGAAGTTCCTTAGAAATTCCTTAGATTTGCACAATAGCCATACTAAAAACGAAATCACTCTAAAGTCTAAACATTGCCTGTCCATTTCTTTGCCTGGATGCTTTTGTAGACGAGGGTAAGTTTCTTACACTAGTAGGTACTATTTGAAAGTTTATGGGTTTTCTCGCTTTCTTAACAAAATGAAGCGCGGAGTTGAATACTGTTAAATACATCAAACAACTGCACGGTGTATTCCGCATATGCAGGTTAGCCAGAGCGAACCTAGTGTTAAAACACTTTGTTCCCTACTTTCCTCCGAATTTGTTGAGGCATTCCGTGTTGAGTGGCGAAACACAATTCCGAGCTTCTGCCTTGATGTCAGAGCGAAGAAATTTAAATACTAATAAATAATCATTCGTTTCGCCAAGTGGGGACCGAACCAGCAACCGTCGCTTTAAAGTCACCCTTGTACGACGACGGTTTTTTTTATTACAAAATTAAAACACGACGGTTTTAGGTTTGAATCCGCCCACCCTATTCAATTATAACATTACCAGCATGTTTGAGGATTTTTTGTTAGGATCTCAGCAAGAACTGTTGCCCTATTAAAATATAATTTACATTGCGCACAAGTCAGACAATCTGACTGTAAACGCGACGGTTGTGGGTTCGATATCCACTCAGTAGAATGAATTGTTTCAATTTTTTCTCTCTAAAATCTGTAAAGAAAATTATCAGTATGCATAACAGATAGCTGTTGTGAATTGTATCCACACTCCAAAGATATTTTTAATTTTTTTTTTAGTTACGTAGAAGATGACGGACAGTGTGTGTCACCATCGGATTGTATTAGAAACGAATATTACACGCAATATTTATCCAGAATTATAATACATTAAAATAAATATCTAAATTGTATAAAATAGATACATGTATCATAGAAGAGGTACCAGTTTTTTTCTGTTTGTCTGAGAGTTTATACACTTTAGTGTCAGAAATGACCTAACCAATTAAAATGCCATTTTTTTGCCATTGTCACTATTGTACTTTGGAAAATTTCCCGTAGCATTTAGCGTTTGGTTTATTTCAATTGATTCCTAAATAAATAATATCAATATAAAGTGTTTGAGTAACAAAGAAATTGTTTTATAAAATTGGCTGAAACTTTACTAAGTTTCCAATATAAGGATTTTGTCTTTAAAATACAATAATGTAGTTGTACCGGCCGCTGTCCGTCTACTGCAACTAACAACCAACTGCCCAACAAATATATGTTGTAACATTATTTAGGAATAGAATTGTGTTGTAATATACCCGTCCATTCCATTTCAAATATACCATTCCCGAGAAGAACACGTTCAACCAAACATACTCATAATATTAGTATAGAAGCATACATATAAAAACTCACCAGTATGTATATAATTGTGGTTGTTTAAGGTATATTTTGAATTAAAGCCTTTGCCACATACTATACATTTATATGGTCTTTCATCTGAAAAAGAAAGAATATATATAAACATCTTTATGATATATATATATGTCTGATTTTTATATTTTTGAACCCCACACTAGATCCTGCACACAGCAGAGTAAACAGAGGAAAAACTTTGAATATATCATTTGTTCAAGTGGGAATCTGACACTCAACCAGTCACAAAGCATGGTGTTTTTTTCCAAACTAAGTAGAGAAGATAGAGAGGCAATGGGAACTTAGTCTTAAGACATTTCAGTTTCCCACTTTCTGCTACATGTACTCAATATCAGTTGCATGTTTAAGGTCCTGTGCAACTGCTCTCAAAGAAAGGAGAAATCACCTGTGTGTATATACATATGCTGTTTCAAATGACATTCATAGTGAAATTTCTTTCCACAGTGGCTACATTCATGATCTGTTGGGGGGTTGTGCACTTTCTTAATATGACGATTCAGGTATTTTTTAGTTTTAAAACTGTTTGTGCAAATATTACACACAAAAGGTCTTTCCAATGAATGTGTTTGTATGTGTTGGTCTAGACCTGATTTTTCAGTGAATTTCTGCAAAAATTATGAATATTTTTATTTTTTGATATTATTGATAAATAAGTAAATAATAAATAGAGGCCATTGTGTCACAGTAGGGTTGCATCTGACTGTAAAGATGTCAGTTGTAAGTTTGGTTTCCACTTGAAGGAATAATTTTTTTTCTTTTATTGTTGTTACTAGAACAACACAGTGACAAGTTCTGCCACTTTACATGAAATGTATTGGACATTTTGCAGAAGAAACTGTTCCTATGTGACACAACAATGTGCAATACATAAGTACATACCTTACTACAAATATTACATTTGTGATTAGTAAACTTCTTCTTTATTCTTTTTCTGACTTTGTTTGTAGTAATCTTTGCCATTTTTTTTATTTAATATATTGTTCCGTAGAAATAAAAGAAAATACTTAATATTGTTTTTTTCTGTAAGATATGAATGGACTAACGATTAGAATAAATACATAAAAGACATTATATGTTTGTTAATTGAGAATTTAAAAGAGATATAAATTCATAATTCTAAAGAAAATATTAAATATAAATTTAATCACTACCTACACATCAAATACATTTCCATACAAAACTATCCATAGATTTTACAGATAACTAATTTAAATTGCTATACAGTATTAAAATATTCTAAAATATTTCTTTGCATATGAAAAACACTTAAAAATGAGCATGAAAATATAAAAATACCGAAATATTGACTTTTTAAGAAGAATATTTTTTTGCAAAGCTCTTATTACTTCTCCATATGTATAAACATAACCAATATAAGCAATACTTCGCAAAAAC
>DWGR01001421.1:0-16252 GCA_018247715.1 Heliconius burneyi | reverse complement strand
TCTAATTTTACAACATTTTGAATCGTTTGTCTCAGCGGTGCTTAGCTACGAGTGTATTTGAAACTTCGACGATTGCCCCATTGAGTGTTTTTCTTTTTTCAACTTCCCAATAGCTCTCGAAGTTCAGTTTTATTGAATACGGATTTGACTTTTTTGTTCATAAAATTTCATAAAATAAACCTGAATGCTTCATTGACCGATATTTTTTCGCACTTTAGCAAAGCGTGGTACGTTTAGTTTCCTCTTTGTTTGATTAAAGTTTTTGGCGCTTCTCTTTGATATTTTGTTCTGAATATAGAAAATCTATATTCTTAAATATTTTTAAGTTAATATTTGCAGATGGTACCTCTGATCAGCTAGAGCGGAAAAAGAAATATTAATACTCGAGTAGGATTCGAACCCACATTATTTACGCTTGCAGTCAGATACTGCGCCGCTGCATTACGACAGTTTTTTGCAACACTTTTGTTCAAGACATAATTTATCGTATAAAACCACAGTAATAAAGTAGTTTTCTACTATTGTGAATGAGACATCTACACTAACAAACTTTCGAAGTTTGATAATATTTAATTATCATTTATCAAAAAATCTAATAAAATCAGCTTCACGCTGTATCCCGCACACAGCAGCGTAGACAAAAGGAACCTAGTGTTAAGACACTCCGTTCCCCACTTTTTGCTGAATTCTGGTTCTGGTTGAGTGGCAGAAATCAATGGGGCGCTTTGCCTCGACACCAGAGCGAAAAAAATGGAAATATAAACGGAATAAATATTTCACTTCCTCGAGTAGAGATCGAACCCACAACCGTTACGTTACGGTCATACCCTCGTGCTGGTGCGCCACAACGTTTTTTTATGCTTATTACAGGATAAGCTGGTAGGCTAGTTTCAAGACGTTCTGGTTTCCGTCCTCGGCTAAATTTCAAGATATGTCGTGCTAAGTGGTTGAACTCAATGCCGCAAATCTTCTGCCAGAGTTGGAAAATGAAAGTACATAATATACACTATCGAACACAAAGATATGGTTCACAATCAGATGACCCACTATGCCACGGTGACCTTTTATGATACGATTATAAAAAAATACATGACTGATTCTTTCTCTCCGTCCACGTTCTTCAAAACTAGAGGTCGAAAATCATGTTCTTCAAAACTAGATGGCGGAAATGTCTGAATACTAGGTCCTCTCTGTCTTTCCTGCTATAGAGGAAAAAGCAAAATAATGATTTTACTGTCTTAACTGTTTATTCAGAGAACTTGTAAAATCTTGCTTAAGAACTTAACGCCGGACTGTGTAACAATCAATTTTACTGAGTAAGACACTATATATATAAGTTTACAATTAAGTCATTATAATAAATTACTTATAAAAAAAATTATTAAAATCTTTCTTTATATATGTATATCTTAAGTCGTAACTGACTACATCCGCTATATAAAACTAAATCAAACACACTGCTACTGGGCTATAAAGTACAAGTTTAAAAGCAATAGGAAGCCTTCCAACGACAGGTAGTTTAATAAGTGTTATAAAAATGCAAATGAAAAACATGTTTTTGAATACTTACAAATATATTTATTAAAGTTCAGTACGAGAGATTGCGTACACATTTTGTACCGTATATAAAGAGATTTTTTTTCTAGATAACCCAACGGTCACGTGGGTGTATTGAAATTGGTGCACTGACCTGGAAACGTAGGCGTAGGTCACCGAGTCCCTTGTAAAGCAATATTTTAATTGAATATAGATTTAAAACGAATTTCAATAGATCTGTTAGATTATATCAGTTTGTATGGTTATTATAGTGTTAATATGTTTTATTAGTTTTTTTATTTAATAAGTTAAATTTCTGAATTGGAACGGCGCACCGCTTGAGACGTCGTGTGTTGAAAGGCGGAAGTCAACGCCGCGTTTTGCCTGTTTAACAGAGTAAGCAATTCATGAAAATTATGAATTCCCCTAAACTAGAAATCGAACCAATAACTGAAGCGTTTACTACAGTCAGATGCTATACCACTGCATCATTACGTTCAGTTTCATTGTATTGTTAGATTAAGAGCAACGTTGAGTTTCGCCACATGACACGCAATGTCTTTATTTTGAGCCGAGAGTTGAGAGTGTCTTGCTACTAGATCTTCTACATGGTGGCTATAAGCATTTTCTAAGAAAAATCATTTATTCTTTACCTCACCTCCATCAAAGTTTTCTGAACTGAAATCGCCTTACAAATTCCGACATAGGTACTACAAAAAGTAAAACCGGTACTTAAGAAAAAAAATTATACAATACGTTTGTTTATCGTTAAGGAAAAAAAAACAGTTTCTAAATCGCTGTCTAACTCAATGTCAACATGATACTTAACATAACTGTCACCTGTCGACGAGATAGAAAAAAAAACTCGAAAGTCATTTTAATTGTATCAACAAAACGTTGAGACCGCTATCAGGTTTGAGATAAGATCTGAGATGGACGGGAAGTAAATAATCTAATATGTTTACTATTTTAAATGTTATTTGTTTCGAGATTTCCAGATATTTTGATGTAAAAAATGTATGTTATTGTGTGGTAATCTAATATTATGGAGTTGAAGAGTATGTTCGGTTGGATGCGTATATCTCAGGAACTAACTTTTTAAATAGAAAAAAATATTTTTCTATGATATTTTATTATGTTAATTGTTATCTCGATCGGTAGCTGGAGCTAGCTCGGCCACTAGAATGTATTATTTATCATAGTAATTATGTATAACTGTTAGTTCCATCGCGAATCTACGAATTTCGACTCAAGGATCGACTTTGAGACATTTATAGATTTTTATTTATGAATGAAAATACCATCTCGAGATCGATCTCAGAGTTGAAAGCGGTTTCCAAAAAATATAAATAAAGGCCATAGTGCTCTCGTCCATATTCTAAGAAACCTGCAAACTAAATTTTAGCATTCAACCGTGAGTAGATTTGGCGGTGCGTTGTCTGTAAGTCATTCAGCCACGGTAGAGTTTTATATATGACATATGACATTCACGCTGTATCCCGCACATAGCATTGTTTATTTTCTCGCTGTGGTAAAAAGGCAAAAGCATGGGGTTAAAAAAAATGATGAACCAACAGTCTTAATGTTACGATCCCTCAGTATTCCACGTTGTATGTGGGGTACAGTACTAGAAAAAAAAATATCCTCTGTCTTTACAAATTCTCACCAAAGTATAACCTTTCTCTTCACATATTCAAATCAATACTAATAAATTTCATATAATATGGAACATTTGTACAAGACTAGTGTATTAGTAATAGCGACTGAGGTTAAAGATACGTTGAAAATTCTCAGCTAACGTGCTACAGCTTTAAGTTTTCTATTACCCCACCACCAGCACAAGTGATAAATTTTACCAATTTACTTGAAAACTTGCAACTTAAAGTATATTTTATGCTGTTTATTTATTTATAAAAATTTTACTGTTTCTCTATCCGTATGCTGTACGGTGTGTGCTTCCTCCTATAAGTTAGAATATTGTAGTACTCGTGTAATGTTATTTTTCTCAGTTTTCTAAGTTGTTCTGGTCTCTTTAAGCGGTTTCAAGCTGTTTCACTCATATAAAGGTAACAAAAGGGAATATAAGCTTGGATATTCCGTTTCCTGAACACCGCCTCATTTTCGAAATATTACATGTTGAATAGCAGAATTCAACGCTGTGGTGCAAGGGATAGGTTCGGACTCACAACCATTACTTTTATATTTAACCTCTAGCGCTACGCCACGACAGTCTAAATAATAAAAAAAATTTGTGATTTTCGCCATCTAGTTTTGAAGAACTTGGACGGAGAGAAAGAATCAGAGTCATGTTATTTATTTATAATTGTTTCATAAAAGGCCAACGTGGCAAAGTGGGTCATCTGATTGTAAATCATATTTTTGTATTCGATAGTGTACATTATATATTTTCATTTTCCTACTCTGGTAGAAGATGTGCGGCATTGAGATCAACCACTTAGCACGCCATGTTTTGAAATTTAGCCGAAGACGGAAACCAGAGTGTCTTGAAACTAGGCTACCAGCTTATCCTGTAATAAGCAGTACAAAGAGTGAAAAAAATACCTTAAAATAGCCGTCATGGCACACCGGCACAATGCGGGAACGCGACGGTTGTGGGTTCAATCCCCATTCGAGGAAGTGAAATATTTATTTCCGTTTATATTTCCATTTATTCGCTCTGGTGTCGAGACAAAGCGTGTTATTGAGTTCTTAACACGCACTTCAGACTGTGAAACGGAGTGTCTTAACACTATGTTCCCTCTGTCGACCCTGCTGTGTGCGGGATACAGCGTGAAGCTGATTATTATTAATATAGACACTAATGCCATTTAAATCTGAATACAGTAATAAAAAACGATTTAGTTCAGCTTAAAAGAATATTAAAATATAAAAAAATTATGCCAACAGTACTCAGTCTTAATACATATGTTCAAACGAGCATACGAGAGCTGTCCTTTTGTTGAGAGATCAAGACATCAATTAGTGAAGGGATTATATCCAAAGAGGCCACGCCGATGCGGATATTTCATTGTTCGTTCAACCTATTGTTACTTTGATTAGGTTTTTTTTTTTATTTGAAGTGATCTAAATTAATTCTTTTATTTTTTTATATTATTTATTTGGGGTAGGGCTATGTAGGGTTTAGGGTATTTACGTATTTGTATGTAAAGTTGTGGTTTCTTAGTTCTTTTGTTTTTAGATAAGGTGGATATTGTGTCTTGGAAGATTGAGTATAAAGTTTTAAACTTAATCTTTCAATGTTTAAATTTTTTCCAGCTTTACGCTGTATCTCGCACATAGCAAAGAAGGTATAGGGATCCTAGTGTTAAGTGGCGCAACTTAACGCTGCACTTTTGCCTCGACACCACAGCGAAAAACTAAAAATATTTAATTTCCTCGAGTGGGGATCGAACCCACAAACAGTCAGTCGTGTTTGCTATTACACACTTGTGGACCAACGCGATTCATGGCCTCTAAGTTTATATTACTTTTATTAATATAAACTATACTATCCTATATTCTCTTTTGTTGAGATTTAACATTTCTTTATATTTTTTTCGAAGAGTCAATTGCGCGCACGTACGTTGACAATAATATATCACACGATATATCTTTGCAAATCAAAATTCTATCAAAAAATTCAGTTGAAAAAACTCTTTTTTGGCCAACGTTCTACTCAGTTTTAATAATTTTTCATGTATACATGTATTATGAAAAAAACATTAATATTATTTTGTTCTACAACAATGACTCATCTTAACCATTTTTCTATCCCACGCTGCATTATGATTAATGAGAGTGTGAATACGGCTTAATAATTACCAACGTTATATTTATATGCAGAGACGATGCAAACAAAAGATATGGGAAGAATATATTATAATTGATATTTTCTGTGGGCGAAAATTCTGCTTATATTTATTAAGTGAAGCTTATGTTAAAGATTGAAGTCGTGGCGCAGTGGCACAGTGTCTGAGTGTTCTCAAGGTAAAGTGCGGTGTTGAGTCGAAAGCGAGAAGGTTAGTTTACCCTATTGTTCGTGAAATAGTGTGAAATTATTTTTAGGGTTCCATTCCTCAAAAGAAAAAGAAATGAAACCCTTATTCCTTAAAGGATATTTTCTTACCCGTTTATCAGCCTCTCAAGACCATTTATCTCGAAATCGCGTAAACAAATCCTATACCTATATAATAAGGTATTTACTGTGAACCTACAATTATGACATTTACAGTTTGACATACAAAGTGAAAGTTACATTACAGATTTAAAAAATCCAAAAATTAAGAATTAAAGAGTGATATAGCTATCTATATCACTCCTTGAGATGCTTTTCATTAGCAGAGAAAATCATTACATTTGTAGTTAATTTCATACAAAATACCAATACATTCATTTTGGAGTATATATTACTTTAATCTTTAATCCTTAAAATGGTACGGGACCCTCGGTGAGCAACTCCTGCTCGCACATACATTATGTTTTTTTTGTTACCCTGATCTTTATGGTAAGGACAGCGGATTTCTTCTATGAAAATGTTATACATTGTCATCGGATCCGGTCACGTATGCAAATTTTTAAGGAAACAGCCTGCAAAAAGTAGGTCAAAGTATTGTTAAAAAAATTTCTTACATCATTATGTACATAATCAAGATTTTTTTTCTTCAATGCTGTATTAGAAGATAGGTTGAGGGAAATTAAAGTAAAGTTCACTCCGTTCCTCAATCGACCAGCTTCCACTCAGTTTTCGGAGGATCATTCATTACCGCAAATAGGAAACGAACCCACAGCCGTCGAATTCACTGTTAGACGCTGTGTACCCATGACGATGTCTGATATAAAACATGGCATATTTCATGGCGTGTTATAACATGAGAAATTATACAAATTAATAACTTTGTACGCTCTTACAAGCGTATTAATATTGTACCTTAATTCAGACTTAAGCCCGTACTGATCCTAAAAATATATTATCTGAAAAATATTAGTAGATAAGCCAATTCTCTATAATAATGCACTAGACGTTCAATGTTTACCAGAACCAACAATTTTAATTTACTTCCTAATGCACCTCACGTGTTCTGCAATTGGCATTTCTAACTTGGCTGCTGTATCTTAATTTTTAATTGGCTTATTTATGGTGATATAATATAAAGTGGTATTAATGTGATGGGATAATGTGTGACTGTTGTGAATTCGATTCCCACTTGTGGCAATTTATAATTTTCTTTTTACACCGTGGTAAGGCAAAGGCGTGGTACAAATTTCATCACTTAATGAAATTTGTATCATGTACAAATGTGCGAAACGTAGTCCTATCACCAGATTCTCTGCCAATTTCCAAATAAAGATAAGTATGAAACACATTATTCTCTAAATACAGGTTTTTTCTCTGTATTATAATATATTCCTGATAAAAGAAAATTTATTAGTATAATAAAATAAAGATATTTGCATTGAGAAATGAAGCTTCCGGGAAAACTGGAAATTAAATCTACGGTTCCAGTTTAATATTCATAATCTATACCGATATTAAAAAGCTGAAGAGATTGTTTTGTTGTACGCGTTAATCTCAGGAACTAATGCATCGAGTTGAAATTTTATTTTCGTGTTAAATAATCGTATAATAAAGTCTAGGTCATATTTACCTTGAATATTTGCGTAAATTATTTAAAATTTAACGAAGATGCGATAAAGTAGTCACAGATACATAACGGGTTAGGTAGATGGAACCTAGGAACCTCGTTTTAAGACACTCCATTCCCCATTTTCTGCTGAATTCTCATGTTGAGTCGCAATACAGCTATGCTTTGCCCCGTAACTAGAGCAAAAAATGAAAATTATTTAACATTTCATGCCTCTAAGTGGGAATCGAACTCAAAACCGTCGCGCGTACAGTGGAATTCTAGTACCATAAGCCTCGACTACCAAAGCTTCTTTAAGCAAAACTGCAACACCTTACTCAGCACTTAATAATATCCATATCTCGTTATAAAGGTACGTATTTAACTTAGTAAGTTGAACTAAGTTGCTAACTGCAGTACTAAATACACGGAAAGATAAACCGGGAAATGGTCTCTAAAACTTGGTACTACGTGAATTTTCCTTTGAGAAAAGCTGTGAGTTTGAATTATCTTATGCTTTATTGTGTGAATTGTGTTAATGTTTTCTTTGGTGTTGATATTGCATATGCTTTTTTTGTAGTTGGTTAAACTATATTTTCATATACACGCTGTATCCCGCACATGGTTGGGTAGGCAGAGGGAATCTGGAGCACTGGTAACACTCCGTTCTCATTGAGATTGCTGTTCCTTCAAATCCCCTGAATATTAAGACATTACGGTTTCTTTTCGGAACTCAACGCCGCGTCAGGAATAAAAATATAATGTAAATAACCTACACTCATAATATATCAGTTTTCTGTCAACATTTTAGACATTACAATACAATTAAACTCCCTCTCTCTTTATAGGGAAATTCAAATTCTCTAAGTCTCTAATCAACAACAAGCCGATAACCGAACATCATTATAACAAAGGCTGTGAGACTAAACACAAGCGGATTTATGCACTCTACTGACAAATTATAGGGTATACCGATTTTAGTGCGATTTACTTGGACATTATCTTTGATAGATAGATATGAGTGGTGCTTATATCGTTAGTCTTACCACAATATGAATCACGATCTATAAATCTTACTAGTAGTTTACTCATGGTTTTACCTGTTTAAACTCATTAATGTCTCTAATGTTTATAGTGAAAAAGTGTTAAGACACTAGGTTCCTATTAAGACACTTCTGTTTTCTAAATTCCGCTGAATTCTGGAGCCATTGTGTGTTTGGTGGTAGAACTCAACATCTCGCTTTTCGTCGTTACCACAGCGAAGAAATTAAATTATTAAATTTCATATCCATTGTGGGATTGGAACCAACAACCTATCGACCTGTCGATCTGACCACGCTGTTGGGACCTGTTTTAACCTGCTTTCTGTTAGAGTCTCATCAGCGTGAATAGCGTTAAGCTGAAACAAAATAATAGAATCATCAACGATTCTATTCGAACAATAAATACGTACGTAGAAGTGAAATGAAGCATGAAAAAGGAAAATCGAAGGAACACGCCGCACCGTGTAATCGCTCCTTACTTCTAGTTGGCAGACATGTGTACTGAACCATTTTGTTTTAGAGTTAAGCATGTATATACCTACACAAATACAGCAGCTTCACGCGTTTTCCCGTTAAGCAGGATAAAGAGTGAAAGCCTGATATCTAGTTACTACGTTTTTTATTTTTCCGTTTGAAATTCAAATGACATTTATATTTGAAACTTACGCTATTTATACTGTAAGAGCAACGATTGTTGATTCGATCCTCAATGAATTCCCAGCGGTATATTCTTTACGAAACGTATGAAAAATTGATTTGGGCTGGAATTGAACCTGCAACAATCGTATAGGTTAGATAATCAGATCTATTCGTGTATATAGTACTGCAGTTAGCAACTTAGTTCACCTTACTTAGTTAAATAACTACCTTTATAATAAGATATGGATATTATTAAGTGTGAACTAAGGTGTTGCAATTTGCATTCGATTGTAAAGGCGACGGTTTTGGGTTCGATTCCCACTCGGGGGCATGATATATGTAATAATTTTAATTTTTGCTCTGGTGACGAGGCAAAGCGTGGCGTTACTGTGACTCAACACGAGAAATTAGCGGACAATGGCAAATGGAGTGTTTTAACACTAGGTTCCTAGGTTCCCTCTAACTAACTCGTAACAATGCACAATACAATCTAAATGTTCGAGGTAACTCTGACCTACATTTACATTACAATAAATGGATTATCTAGCTCAAAAATAAATTTTCTGCTTTATGACTCCTTAGATTAGGGGATTAATATCAGTATTTTTCTGTATTATTTTTGATTCTATATTAATTTTCATGTTTTGGTAATTAAAAGCAAACATTGATGTCTCCATATCTCAGGTGGAAAGCGGAGATCGGAGTGTCTTGGCCCTGTGATCTTTTTGTTCAATGATAATAAGAGATACTCCGTTTCATCGCATCTTGAGTAGCGAACGCTACACATTGCCTCGTTACCAGAGCGAAGAAATGAAAATATTAAATATTTCACTATCCTGAGTGGGAATCGAACCTACAACTGTCACGTTTTCGACAATCTCAACGGCGACGAAAGGATCATATGATCCTGAACTATTTTTAATAAAACTCGATCGCTTCAAGATTTTTCGAATAAAATACGTTTTTACATTGGTTATAGAGGCGACCTTTTAAAAGATATAGGATTTTTACATTTTTCTTTTCCACTATCTGCGTGATCGAGTTTTGTTTTGAAAGTGGTTCTTTGGAGATAAGAATAACTTGTCCACTTGTCCAGTATGTTTGCTTTCGTTAATATGGAGATTTATCTAAAACTGTTTCCGGTTATAAGTATAAATAGTGTTCGTTTTTAATTATTATGAAGTTAAGAATACTTTCTTTCTTAGAGCCCAATGGTGCCGTGGGGGCAATTGGGTACGACTGTAAACACAAAAGGTTTGGGTTCGATTAATATTTTCATTTTCGCTTTGGTAACAAGACGGAGTGTCCAAACAACGGAACTCAACGTTACGAGTACTATTTGTCTTCTAGAAGCAAAGAAATTAAAATTATTCATTTTTCCCTGTAGGAATGGAACTTACAACCGTCACGTTTACATTAAGTCACTTCGCCACTATGGTCTTACGCTGTACCATATATTATTACATATTTTGTATGACAGACAGTCATACATCGATAGGTGGCACTTGAGTCGTGTAAAGGAAAGTCATGTTTTCAATTTTGCTCCAAACCAAGGAAGAAATGTTTATGTTCTAAACATGATATTTTTCTGTAAAAGATGATGAAAATTTAAATATGTGTACCTAATTAATAAGATAATTGGAATAATAGGATGCACTTAACACTCATAAATTTATAATTATATGGCTTTTGTTCATTAAAAAGTAATTCCCTTCACTGGGAATAGAACTATAGTCTTGTTTACAGCCAAAGTTTCCCCGCTGCTCCACGACGAGTCTAAAAAACAATTATTGCTTCGTGCGGAAATTGAACCCACGACCATCGTACTTCAGTTAGATGCTGACCTATTGCGTCATGACGGTCTCAAAGTAAAAAGTAAAAAAAACCAACATACAACAATAACAATTTACAGTTCGTACACCTATATTCGAATAAGAGCATGTAAAAATCTGATATTACCAATTTTTGTGTCTGCTGGTATCGCGGATGCAGCAGATAAATTAAAAATTTCGTACATTTCATATATCCGCATTATGTAACTTTTGATTCCCTTTGTGCTACTTTATTGATTTTTAAACATATTAATTTTGGGTATCCGGCAAAGGAGATCTTAACGAGTCGATTTGTTCAGCTATCCGTATTCATTACGGTGTGATGTTTCAGAGATGGGTATATATTTAACAGTTTTTAGGGTTCCGTATCCAAATGTAAAACGAGAAACTGTTCCTGTACTGCAACCTTGTCTTACTGTCCCTCTGTCACCAGGATGTACCTCATGTGCTGTGATAGTTAGACGGTTGAAATATAGATGAAAACAAAAATAGTATTTGATAAATATTTAGAGAGAAAGACGCCACTCGTGGCGCAGGGTAAACGTGACTGGTTGTGGGTTCATTCCCCACTCGAGGAAATGAAATATTTATTTAAATTTATTTTTATTTCTTTGCTCTGGTGTCGAGGCACAGTGTAGCGTTGAGTTCCACCACTCAACACGCAATGCCCGTAGAATTTGGTTGAGAGTAGGGAACGGAGTGTCTTAATTTGTATTTGATAATTATTTAATAAGCTTCCATACAACAACGGTAATTTTCTAGTCGTATTTTATAGGATACACGGAACCCTTGATGCGTAAGTAGGAGTTCTTTTTTATTTTTTAGCTTTGAATTGTATTTCATACATATCAATGCAGACAAAAGGAATCTAGATATGTTTAGAACTGTATAATACAGAGAGAGCTCTAATTTAATTAAGGGGATAGTATAGTCACTTATATAAGCGAATAAAATTCTTATATCACATTTAAACGAGTCAGAAAAAGCGTGAATTATTTTTTTTATTTAACAGTAGCCAAGAATGACCGAGGGATTGACAAAAAAACAGCCTATAACAGTTTGAATGTAGTAAATTCACTCCACTGCGGGTGGTCACGTCAGACACGACCTTTAAGATAAAATACGTAGGATGCATCAACAATAGAATATTTTATAGGGTTCCGCAAATAACTTTTAAATCTCATTGAATATTATTTATTTACAGCTTCACGCTATTTTCCGCATAATAATGTAGGGAGGGGAAAAGTAGTGGTAAAACACTGAGTTGGCCACTGTCTGTCGATTTTTTAAAATGTACTTCAGTACCACTAGAGTATATAAATTAAAATATATATTTAACGATACTCCCCAGAGGGAATAGAGCCCATAACATTCAGATATTGTATCCTCACGCCATAATAACCTCAATCAATCGAATCGTAATCAAACTAAAAACTGTCGCGTCTAAAGTAGCGCGCTTGTGGCCATGCCCCATGACAGCCTCCGCGTTGTAAAAATAAATAATATAAACGGAATATCATATCACTATAGAAAGGATTGAGTTATCACTAGACTCCCTGCCTATTCTAAATAATACTGGGCTAGATTGGACTACACTAGATTGAACGAAACTGTAACTCGTCCAAGGACTTACAATTCAGCCTTTTTCAATGGTGCTAGCAACAACTTGCTCTATTAAAACATGTAAATCTAAATTGAGCCTTTATGAAATGCAAATTTTAACTGCTTATATAACAGATTTGCCTTTGACCACTTTTCAAAAGGTTTCCATAATATAATAAAGTTAGAATGGCGCAAACGAGAAAAAGATTATATTTAATTTTATATAGAACTAGTATAAAGCTTGTGGGTTTGCCTGCGTGGCATACGTGATTATTGCTACATTGTTACATTAGAAAATTTACGCGATGCTTGTAGGTTCGATTCCTATTCAAGGGAAAGATTTCGGCTACGGCAGATTGTTTCGGTCGGCCATTATAAATTACAGAAAAAAATAAATTAAATAGTATAATTTCCTCGCTCAGGATGCCGGATCGAGTTCCACCGTTTATTGCATAGTCTATTGAAAATTAAGCAGAAAATGAGGAATAGAGTGTTTAAAACTACATACAGCATCTATCTTACATATGGGTTTTAGTTTTAAAATTTTGTTACTGCACAAGCTTATAGCCAGTGGTGGTTTCTCACTGCTCAGGCCAGTTTACGACTGGCACACGTTATGGTTTCGATTCTCACTCAAGGAATTGAAATATAACATAGCAAAACAGGGCGTTAAGTTACGCCACTCAATGGCTATAAAAATTAAAAAGTACATATTTGAAAAACGCAAATAAGGTATGTATGTATATGTATGAATTTGGAAAATGATAAAGATTATTATAAATGTTACAATTAAAAATGGTACGGAACCCTTCCTAGAACAGATGGTTTCTACAGGCTTGGTTTATAACTTTTTGTATCGCAACTCTCCTACCAAAAATACAATTCGAGCTTTTTTTTAAGATCAACCTGGGCAAAGGTTAACGAGATACCCGAAATGGAGATGCAATAAAGTAAATTGCTACGTCTAAAATGCAGTTAGAATTGCCTTTGTGCTGGAAGTTTAGTTAGTTTTCTGGTGATTACAGATACTAAAAGTTTTTTTCGGATATTTAATAAATGTTTAGAGATCAGTTGTATCAGAGATATGTTATTTTTAATCGATGAAAGATTATTTGAGGTCATTCGTAACACAGCGATTGACACTCGAAAATATTAAATATTACATTTCCTCGCTCTGTTAAAGAGGCAAAACGCGGAGTTGAGTTCTGCCACTCAGCACGCGATGCCTCTGGAATTCGGCGTAAACGAGGAACGTAACTCTCTGCCTGTGCCTGTCCTTCCTCACCACTAAATACGGAATATGTCGAAAATTGGCCCATTAATGAAGAATAGAGTGTGTCTATCAAAACTGTCTGGAAAAAGCTTGAAGCAACGTTATGTAAATTACTTTTACTATGATTTTTTATCTTTACATTTAAATAGATATCTATTTATCTAATATACTGTTCATCCATATTGCCATCTAAGATAGTGATATTTCTTGTTGGATAGCGGAACGGTGGCGGTTTGTCCGACCAAAAATAAAAAAGATATTTAAATAACCAATTCTTGGTCTTGGTCTTTTTTGTAACAGATATTAAAACAAAAATTCTATTTTTTGTTATAAATAATAGTTTATTAATAACATATTTAATCAATGACTACATACTTTGTAATATAATTTAAAAAGGTTAAAATTAAACCGATCTTTGTTATAAATTACCATTTTTAAGATTTACGAAAGTCTCTTATATTAAGTAAATTTTAATGAAGACTAATAAGCTTCATTTGTTTAAGATAAAAATTTAATGGTCATTAGTTGTATGCACACCCACGTTTATTGGAGATTATTTATAAAATCACTCTATATAGATACGAGTAGATATCATGCTATAAATTAAGTGGAACAGAAGCTACAAAATTAGTAGGTAATACTTATAACAAGCCTCAAAAAAAGTTTTTTATGGAAAAAGATATAGAAAACGAGCGTACGGGTCACCTGATGGTAAGTGATCACCGCCACCCACGACCCCACGTAACACCAGAGGAACTACAGGCATTGCTGGCCTTTGATGTGGAGATAAATGGAGTAGTGTCAGTCCTACAAACATCTACTACTGATTCAAAAGGAAATATATTAAAATTAGTCAGCTTCACGCTGTTTCCCGCACACAGCAGAGTAGGCAGAGGGACCCAGTGTTGAAACACTTCATTCCCCACTTTTTGCCGAATTCTAGAGGCATTGCGTGTTGAGAGGCAGAACTCAACGCCGCGCTTTGCCTCGTCACCAGAGCGAAGAAATGGAAATATAAACGTAAATGAATATTTCACTTCCTCGAGTGGGGATCGAACCCACAACCGTCGCGTTACAATCACACCATTGTGTCGCTGCGCCACGACGCCCTCACAATATATTAAAATTGAAGTCTATATAAATCCTTTCACTAATAACTACTGAAGCTTAATTTAAGTCAAATGTTGAAAGCTCGTTACTTAGATGTACACCTACGTTTATTGGAGATTATGTATTTAATCGATCTTGTTATAGTAACGCTGAAGCTTTTGGCATCGAATATTTGTAGTGTAGTCCAATTATAGGGGAATATATTTTGTTTTTTTTTTCAGTTTCACGCTGTAACAGGGTAAACAGAAGGAACCTTTGTTAGTGTTAAGACACTCTGATCCCGCTTTCCGCTAAATTTTCAAGGCATTGCGTGTTGAATGGTGGAATTTAAACGCTTGACTTTAGTACCAGAGCGAAGAAATTAAAATATTAATAAATTATAACTAATGTCCCCGAGTGGAGGTGAACCCACAACCATAACTGTAACAGTCACACGCTTCTGCCACTACGCCATGTCGGCCTCATGTTATAAGCCTATTGTCTGCTTTGTTAATATTTAAATTATTTAATAAGGGTATAATATATACTTTTATGATACAAGAGAATAAATTTTACATTTTTTTTAAATAAATTACAATTTAAAAAAATACATTTAAAAATACAAAAATATATAATTATTTCTAATATTATTCATTATTATTACTATGAGAGGCGCAGTAATACAACGTCTGACTAAAAACGTTGAGGCTGTGAGTTCGATTTCCACAGGGGAACGATTTATTTTCATTTCTCTACTCTAGGTAACTAAAAAGTACAGTGTAGAGTTTCATCACTATCTCGAAATTAAATAATAGCTTAACACACTTATACCTGAGAATATCGCTTTTAATTTTTAATACATAATTTTACGCTTACGCTTTACGCTTCGGCAATGGCTATCGTAGTCGAAGTTGTGGGTGTCGCATTCAATTCTTAGAACATCCAATACCAAAATTTAAAAAAGCAGAGAAATGCGTCACTATCTACCAAAAATAGTATTTTTTAAGCGAAATAAATAATCTACATTACAGTCCTCGCTTATAACTTAAGCCACACATAAGTCTAAAGCCTGTCACTGTGGAAGAAGAATCGTTTTATATAAATTCCTCAATGCAATTAATTTTTGTTATATCAAGAAATATTGGAGTTTAATTAACCTTTCGGTTCTCAAGTCGGTACGGCGCTGGTATTAAATGCTTTAGATAACATTAAAATTAGAGCAGAAAAAACGAAATTTATTAACTTTGAAGCTGTAATGTCGCAGTTGAACAGCGTTTGACTGTAAATATTGATAGTAATGGGTTTGATCTTCGTTTGAAGAAATGACTATATTATTTAAAATTACATCATTTCTTCGTTCTAGATAAAAAAACTCAGCGTGAAGTTTTACCACTCATCAAGACAATGATCAAAAAATTGAGGATGTGCCAGAAAGTGGTGATCACAGTGTCTTAACACTACTTTATCTGGAAGAAGCGAAACAAATTGATATATTAAAATAAATAACATTCAATATGTATATGATATTTATATAAATTATAAATTATAATACCTTATTATAAAGCTTCCACGGCCGGGGGCGATCTGCACTTAAATACCCTATTATACAAGCATTCG